>CM035302.1:33766322-33788783 GCA_020226075.1 Hydropotes inermis
GCATCCGTGTACGCATCCAAGCATACATGCATGAGAACACACACACAAGCATGCTTCTGCCGGGATCACATCATCCATGGAACCATGAAACATCTTTTGAAATACCCAGCAGGGCTATCAATATCCTCATGTAGTCCATAGGCCTTTATCACCATCGGAATGCTGGTACTTCCAGATTTGTATATTAAGATGTCTGTTTGACATCCCCGTTGACTATGTCACAGACAACTCACATTTCACAGAGTACCACCTCCCAGAGAAGCTGCCCAAACTACTAAACTGCGTGTATGCTTTTCCCCATCTCCAGGCCTCTTGTATTCCTTTATTATACTTAGTGGCAACCCACTGCAGGATTCTTGCCTGGAGAATCCTGTGGACCGAGGAGCCTGGTGGGCTGCTGTCCATGGGGTCGCACAGAGGTGCACACGACTGAAGCAACCTAGCATGCATGAGTGCATTGGGGAAGTAAATGGCAACCCACTCCAGTGTTCTTGCCTGGAGAATCCCAGGGATGGAGGAGCCTGGTGGGCTGCCATCTATGGGGTCACACAGAGTTGGACACGACTGAAGTGACTTAGCAGCAGCAGCAATTCTAATATATTTTGCATGCTATTTTTAGGGTTTCTGATTATTCTTTTTTTTTTTACATTGGTCTGTCTTCACTGCAGAACAGAGGTGAGTTAAGTGAACAAAGAGCATTTTTTTTTTTTTTACTAAAAATGCTGTGAATCTAGTGCTTAGGAGATGACTAACATACACTAGACATTTGATGAATATTGGTGTGTCCAGTGGAATCAGCAGAGACTCCCCACTCAGGGCCCTTCTGCCCCCTGCCTGCACACATGCTGAGTCACCCATGGGTGTCCAGCTCTTTGTGACCCTGTGGACCATAGTCTGCAGGCTCCTCTGTCCATGGAATTTTCCTAGGCAAGGACACTGACGCGGCTATCTATTTCCTTCTCCAAGGGATCCTCCTGACCTAGGGATCGAACCTGTGTCTCCTGCATTGGCAGGACAGATTCTTTACCGCTAGTGCCACCTGGGAAGCCTAGACCAATGCCTAACATGTGAAAACACGTGAGATGTTGAATATGAGCTCTCCCTTGCAGAGAACTTTCCCATGCTGTCACTACAGATGAGTGTGGGGAAAATCATTTGAAAAGAATTGATATTCAGGTAAATCAATCCAGTGTAGTCACTGCTCCTAATCTCCACCTGCTGCACCTCTGAAGAAGTCTCCTGGTACAGGTGATACTTCTCAGAGCAACTCCTGACCATCTTGGTGCTAGCAGCACCCATTTCCTCCTATTGCAGAAAGCCCTTCAGGAAGCGTGTGAGTCATTGAAGGATCTGAATCTGCTCTAATGTACAAGTGCGCACATCAGTCATCCCCAAGCATCTGCACCTGTGACAGCAAAATGCTTGTGGCACGCTTCACAGCAGATCTGCATTCAGAGGCCAAAACATCTTTTGAAATACTCATCAGGGTGATCAGTATCTTCACTTTGGAATAATAATATTTAAAATATATAAAAATATAAATTTATATATATATATGAATATATATATATATAAATTGCAGACATTCTTTCCAGTCTGTTTTGATGCAACTCTTGAGCTGCCTTTGCCATAGCAACTGTTTAGGCAGAATGTAAAAGCTTCCCTGGTGGGTCAGATAGTATAGAATCCACCTGCAGTGTGGGAGACCCGGGTTCGATCCCTGGGTGGGGAAGATCCCCTGGAGAAGGAAATGGCAACCCACTCCAGTGTTCTTGCCTGGAGAAGTCCAGGGACAGAGGAGCCTGGTGGGGTACAATCCATGGAGTCACAAACTACTTAGGCATAATAACCTTTCTTATTTATTCTTTTATTTTTAGTCTTTTTTCTCTCTCTGTGGGAGGCCCAGTGTCATTACAACAGCCCCATTTTTAATGTTAGAAGCTCTATTTTTAGGTAATCAAGTAATGAATTCAATATTAGATTGAATTTTCTCAGAAATCTTTTCACAGACTTAACTGGCCCGTGAGTAATAAGAGCTGTCAGTGGCCTCTCTCTCTGATTATATTAATTAACTCTCTTATTCGGCACATTGAATGTAGAACACATATTTTATCTAAACTTGAAAAATTTACTAGAGGTTCAAAAGTTACACAATTTTAATAAAACAAGAGTAACCCAATTAGCCTTCCTTAGGACTTACCAAGAAGGTTAATTTTAGAACAATTTCCCAGATCTCATTTCTATCATCAGGCAAAGGGTTGCTTCCTCTCTGGCCTTTTCTTTTCCTATTACCTGCCATGATGGGCTAGAACAGAGGACGAGAGGATGGGCACAGAAAGAAGCAGAAAAATCCCTTCACGCCTGACACTTCCACGCACTGGGCAGCTTTTTAATGAAAAGCGACTTTCCGTTTGAAGTCAGCCTCATCCTCATGGTCAGTCCTCCTGCCTTTGAAACCTGCCACAGGTGTAGCAGCTGCCATCAGACAGGCTGGGTGAGTGCTCAGACGCTCCTTCTACACGGAGGGCCCAGGGTGCTGAGTTCTATGCTGGGTGCCCAGAGGAGCCTGGATGCCTTAGCTCCCGGCCAGCCCGCGCCTGCACTAACATGGACTCAGCAGAAGTTTGGTTCTGAAAACATCTTTTGCATGTGCAGCGTGAGGGTATGCCAAAGGGCCCCTGGGTTCAGCTTGTCCAGTAGAAAATTAATCTAACAGATGCCCATCTTTCTAGCAGCCACTTACACCTCTGATCTAATGTGAGCCAATTACCAGGCAAGGCAAAAAGACATCTAACATAAGGGAAGAGGGAGGTAAACTTAATAGAAGGTAGAATCAGCAGGAATTACATTGAAGACTTTCAGGGGATGGCACATTTTAAAGTGAGCTCCCCAAAGCAATATCCTACTGGATTTATAACATTTTCTTTGTTATTTGAAGGTGGATCTTACAGGGGCTATGCCAAAGTAACTAAAAAGTTGGGTTTTTTTTTGGCTTGTGGGAGCATAGCACTTAAAACGTATTCTAATTGCTTTATGAATCGCATTGTTAGTGTCTCTGCTCGCCTGTAAGCAACTTGTTCAGAGGAATTATGTTTGTCTTCCTTTTGTTACTGCAGTCCCTGGCACATGCCCCAATTCACAGTGGAGCCCAGGTATGTTTCTACAAAAACATTTATCATACATCAATTTCTAGCAGTCTCCACGTCCTCTATTTGAAGTGTCAGCTTGCACAAGAGGCAGGCACCTCCCAAGCTGATTCTAAGTTCCTAGGTAGAATGAGGACAGTCTTCTTGATACTTGTCTGACACCAGACTGGGGCTGAGGGTCTAGGTGGGGATGGGAAGCTTGTTTTTCTCCACCATCCATGTTTTCAATTACATTCTACAGAATCTCCCTTTTTTGTAGTTCATCTCCTACAAGGACTGACTAATTTTCATGAGTCATCAGGCACCGGACACCTATGTGGTTGCTAAAGCGCCACCACTTTGATTTTGCGAGATGGCTGGGGTGGAGTCCCAGGCCCTGCAGGGCAGCAGAATCCTGCCCTGAGTCAGGGACACTGCATCTCAGTGGTCCTTCTTGCATCCTGCTTCAGGGGATGATGACTGCTCTGCTTCCAGTTCTGGCCACCACCATGTTGCCAAGCCCACATTTCTCCCATCTTGCATCTCCCCCTGTTCATGTGCAAGACCCCTGAACCCCCAGCCCCCGCCGAGCTAACCATTTCTCACCTGGAGCAGCTTCACTGTCTCTTCCCCTCACTTCCAGCACATCGAACTCTTGGTCCCTCTGGGGCTTTACTAAGGGAGGCATTCCTCTCTCTATGTGCCCAGGGGCTCACTCTTAAGCACATCATTCTCTCTTTTTGCATCTTATTCACTCCAAGACCAGTTTTGCAACAGTCGACTTGACCGTGGCTCCAGTATTCCAGCTGTGACTCCCCTCCTTTTGTCTCGCACTTGTTGTTGTTCAAAGTCACATCTGACTCTTTGTGTCCACGTGGACTGCAGCGCGCCAGGCTCCTCTGCAACTCACCAGTGTCCTTCATTATCTCCTGGAATTTGTTCAAATTCATGTCCGTTGAGTCAGTAATGCTATCTAAACATTATTTAGCACTGGCTGGGGTCTACCCAAACAGATGGATCTCTAAAGATCCAATGACATTTTTCTACCACTTGGAGATGCATGTTCTATGAAAAAGACCAGACATCTTGAGGAGAAAATCTGTAACAAATCAAGAAGAGTTTGGTGGTTCCAGTTGGAAAGTGAAATTGTGTCACCAGATACTTGCCTTGGGGCTCAATACTCCAGCGCATCCTGTAATTTGTTATCATCAGGACTGCCTGTTTCCAGCTTCCCCTTTTTCGTCACAGATTACCTTTTGGAATGCTTAAGTCTACTTAAGTCTTCCCAAGAATCCTTTTTTTGTTTGTTTGTTTGTTTGTTTGTTTGTTTTTATTTGTAGTGGATTTTGTCATACATTGAAATGAAACAGCCATGGGTAGGTAAGGCACATAAGGTATGGAAACAGAAGAACTGATTTCAAGTCAGTATCTTTCACCTGAAAAAGTTCCTTAAACTTGTCTGAGCCTCACTTTTGTCTAAGGAGTTAATATTATGTGTCTTCATTTCAGTTCAGTCACTCAGTCATATCCGACTCTTTGCAACCCCATGGACTGCAGCACGCTAGGCTTCCTTGTCCTTCACCAGCTCCTGGAGCTTACTCAAACTCATGTCCATTGAGTCGGTGATGCCATCCAACCATCTCATCCTCTGTTGTCCCCTTTTTCTCCTGACCTCAATTCTTCCCAGCATCAGGGTCTTTTCCAATAAGTCAGTTCCTCTCATAAGGTGGCCAGAGTATCGGAACTTCAGCCTCAGCATCAGTCCTTCCAATGAACATTCAGGACGGATTTCCTTTAGGATGGACTGGTTGGATCTCCTTGCAGTCCAAGGGACTTTCAGGAGTCTTACAACATCACAGTTCAAAAACATCAATTCTTCAGTGCTCAGATTTCTTTATGGTCCAACTGTCATATACAAACATGATTACTGGAAAAACCACAGATTTGACTATGTGGACCTTTGTCTGCTGTCTTGAAGACCCAGTCTATGTAGGTGATAGGATTTAGCTTCAGAGAACTCTATCTCCAATGGCAAGGATACAGTTCTTTTTTTTTTTAGAATTAAAATAAATAAGAAGATGAGAATAGGGTCTATTAATTTATGCATACCAAGGGGCCAGTGTTGTACAGTATAATTTTCCATTATGATATAAGTATTATTTTCAATAAAGTAGCTGCTATTGCCATATGGATACTGAGGAACTGCATTTTAACATTTACTTAATTCTAACACATTTAAGTATTATAGGTACATACTGGTTACCATATTGGACAGTTCAGTTCCATATTCTTAAAATTAAGGAAATGTGGCTGAAGAATAATTGGAATGCCCAGGAATAATTGGAATAGTTTAGTTGAAGCAAAGAACCATGGATTATGACTTAAAATAAATTTAGGCCCAAAGAATAAAATTGTGTATATATATAAAATTTTCTGGGAATACACATGGTTGTTCACATGGTGGTAGAAACCAGTATTAATATGACATGATGTCAACCCTACAGGCTGGTAAGATCTATCATTTCTGGTTACTCTACTTTCAAAGTACCAGAGAAAGATTAAACCTGACACATAAAATAACAAGAGAGCAAAGTCAAATGCCAACTGCAAATTCCACATTTTATCGTACTCTCTACTTTGTGGCAGAGCTATTTTTCAGCAATAGTTGAAACTAGGGCAAACGCCAATCATGTCACAGGTTCTCTGACGACATAGCAGAGAGTCCATGGGGTGAGGAAGATGTGGTTTCCACAGGAATTTGTCTCTGAATGGCTTCCATCCTCAGCCCATGGCCATCCATTTCTTCTCAACTCTTCCTGGCTTTAGTTGTGACTGAAAAATTGATTTTTACAGAAAACCAGTTGGCTGACACTTCCCAGTAAACCTTAAGAATGATAACTTGAGACCTAGGCTCTATGTGATATAATAGAGCAAGAATTTGGAACAAGAGGCAAAGCAAGGGTGAAATCAGTCAGAAGTTTGATCACGTTGCAGTTAACATCTCCCAGGGGATGTTAAAGGCAGCTATTTCATTTTATAACAAAATTAAAATGGAAGGAAGACCATTCTGTATTTATCTAGCATGCATACAACGGAACAGTGATGAATTTCAACTCATTTCAAGCTATATAATTAGACAATATTAGTGTCTTTGGAACAGTCCATAACAAGTAAGGGAAACTACCCAAAATTTTCAGAAGCCAGGCAAAGATAAATATTTTTATTATTTGTAACATGAAATCCACTATGGAAATACCACAATAACTTTTAGAGATGACATGCATTTTTGGAAAACATTGTTTATATGACTTATGCAGTTACCTACTGTGGCCGATATGGTTTATCTTAGTTTTATTAAGCCATTTAGCATCATGCCTCATGATGTCTTTGTATTAGGATATATATATAAAATTTCCTGAACAACTATATTCAAAGAGTGTAGACTGAAGAATCATTGTAACTTAGAAGGACATTTCTTCCATTTTTATCAAACTTGGCATATAATAAAGACACAATATAATGTTGGTAGGGATAGCTGTTAGATTTTAGACTATAATGCAAACTGCATTGTTCGAGTATAACAATAATCTCATATTGCAGGATAAAATTTAATAGGGTCTAAGTTTCCAAAGATCAAAGTCCAAAGTTCTTTTGATTGGTGATGTTTTGGCTTCGAAATGGAGATCTAGACGTTCTTTTAAAAGTAGTTTTAAAAGATGAGAACAGAAGATCTGTTAAAACTGTGAATGTATGCTTGCCAAGGGCATTATTACAGCAAGTGGATATTGGCCCTCTTTTATTTGTCCTCTTCAGCCTGTACCAGAATTAGGATGTTCAGCTAATGTCCAGGAGAAGTGGCCAAGGTCATGGAGGCTCTGAAAAGAAAGGTTTGTGAGCAGGCATTTACCTTCCCTGGAACAAACTCCCAGTGGTTTAAGTGCCCTTAAACCTGGTGACCCAGTGGTTGAGAACTCTTGCTTCCACTGCAGGAGGCGCAGGTTCAGTCCCTGGTCGGGGAATTAAGATCCTGCATGCCGTGTAGTGCAATGAAAGGAAGAAAAAAGAAAAGGGGAGAGAGAGAGTTCTAGAGGAACCATATGAACGGCATGAGTAGTCACGGATGGGGAGGTAAACAAAATTAAGGAAGTTCACCAAAATTCAATTTTCTAATATACATTGTTTTGCTAAATAGCAAGGTTTAGCAGTATGAATTTGAAGGTGAATATTTAAGTTTCACTTGAGGCAAATTTTAGTTCTCTATTCAATTTCTTTTGATATATCTATGATAGAGTCTAAATTTTAAACTTAGGTGACCCTAAACTGAACTTGGCAATGGTGTAAGATTTTGTAATAAGTAACAGGAATCAATTTTCTCATATATTCTGAGGATTTTTGTCTACATTTATGAAAATTCAAATTTGTAGCCTCCCTGTATATTTATATTCTTGGAGTAATACTGACATCAGAACCTGGTATATGTCTTATTTTCTGAAAGATTTTCTATAGTTTTGCTTTCATTTTCTCTTTAAACATTTGATAGAAAAAAAACCAGTGAAGCCATAGAACCCTGAAATTATCTTTATCACAAGGTTTTTAATTTTTTTTAATGTTTTAAATAGAAGTAAGGATAAGAACTGATGCTGAAGCTGAAACTCCAATCCTTTGGCCACCTGATGTGAAGAGCTGACTCACTGGAAAAGACCCTGATGCTGGGAAAGATTGAAAGTGGTAGGAGAAGTGGATGAAAGAGGATGAGATGGTTGGATGGCATCACTGACTCGATGGACATGAGTTCGAGTAAACTTCCAGAGTTGGTGATGGACAGGGAGGCCTGGTGTGCTGCAGTCCACGGAGTTGCAAAGAGTCAGACATGACTGAGCAACTGAACTGAACTGAGCTTTTCTCTTTCTTCTTGATTTGTTCTGGCAAATTATTGTTAAGGAATTTATCCATTTCATCTGAATCTTCAAATTTGTTGCATTAAGTTTTTAAAATAATGTTGTTTTATTATTCTATTAATGACTATAATATTCTCTGATTATTCCATTAATTCTTATTACTATATTCATATGCTTTTATTATTCTATTATTGAGTACACTACAAACTGTTCCATATTCTTGCTGGGAAAATTCCATGGACAGAAGAGGCTGGCAGGCTTCAGTACATGGGTTTGCAAAGAGTTGGATATGACTGACCACAAACACAGCATTCATCTTTTATTCCTAATACTGGTTAATTTTTATTAGTTTTACTCTTTATGTTCTTGCTAAAGCTTTATTTCTATATTGGTATTCTATAAGAATTCATCTTTTATTTCATTGATTTACTCTGTTATTATCTATTTACAGTTGCAGTATTTTTAGCTATTATATTTAAATTTCTATTTGTTTTAGGTTCCATTTGCTGTTCTTTCTCAGCTTCTAACTGTGGAGGATTGCATATTTAATTGTTTTAAAATATGTTTTCATAATAAAATAATAATAATAAAATCATAATAAAATCTTGCAGAGCAATAAGTTAACCTTAAAACGTATCTCAAGTTTTTGGTATGATAACTTTTATTTTTATTCAATTTCAAAATGTTGTTATTTTCCCTATTTCTTTTTAAATCATGGCTCATTCAGAATGGTTGCTATTTTAATGTAATTTTCAGATATTTGATGATTCCTCAAATTAATTTACATTACTGATGACTAATAAATTCTGTTGTGGTCAGATAGTATGCTTAGATAATATTAGTATTTTGCATGTCTTGAAATATGTTTGTCTGTACAGCATATAGTCTACTTTGATGAATGCTCCATATGACCTCGGGAAGAATGTCTATGATGTTCTAGATTTCTTGGATGCTTCTACAAGTATTTATTAAGTCAGATTTGTTGATGATTTTTTCCAAACCTTGTAGACATTTCCTGATTTTTTTTTTAACCTGCTACTTGTATCAGTTAAGAGCAAGTGCTCAAAGCCTCCAAATGAAATTGTGGTTTTGTTTCTCTTCTTAAGTCCATGAGATTTTGCTTCGTGTCTTTTGAAGATTTTTTAATTAGCTTCATTTATTTTTAAGTTCCCATTCTATTGTTTTCCTCTATTTCTTTGCATTGATTGCTGAGAAAGGCTTTCTTATCTCTCCTTGCTATTCTTTGGAACTCTGCATCCAAATGGGTAGAGGAAAATAATAGAATGGAAAAGACTAGAGATCTCTTCAAGAAAATTAAGATACCAAGGGAACATTTCATGCAAAGATGGACTCAAGAAAGGATAGAAATGGTATGGACCTGACAGAAGCAGAAGATATTAAGAAGAGATGGTAAGAATACACAGAAGAACTGTACAAAACAGATCTTCACAGCCCAGTTTATCACACGGTGTGATCACTCACCTAGAGCCAGACATCCTGGAATGTGAAGTCAAGTGGGCCTTAGGAAGCATCACTATGAACAAAGTTAGTAGAAGTGATGGAATCCCAGTTGAGCTATTTCAACTTCTAAAAGATGATGCTGTGAAAGTGCTGCACTCAATTTCCCAGCAAATTTGGAAAACTCAGCAGTGGCCACAGGACTGGAAAAGGTCAGTTTTCATTCCAATCCCAAAGAAAGGCAATGCCAAAGAATGCTCAAACTACTGCACAATTGCACTCATCTCTCACGGTAGTAAAGTAATGCTCAAAATTCTCCAAGCCAGGCTTCAGCAATATGTGAATCGTTAATTCCCAGACGTTCAAGCTGATTTTAGAAAAGGCAGAGGAACCAGAGATCAAATTGCCAACATCTGCTGGATCATCAAAAAAGCAAGAGAGTTTCAGAAAAACATCTATTTCTGCTTTATTGACTATGCCAAAGCCTCTGACTATGTGGATCACAATAAACTGTGGAAAATTCTCCAGGAGATGGGAATACCAGACCACCTGACCTGCCTCTTGAGAAACCTGTATACAGGTCAGGAAGGAACAGTTAGAAATTTGACAAGTCTTGATTTCTACTTCAACTGGTAGAGTATTAAAGATTGTTTGGGCTGAAAAAAAACAAACAAAAAAAGAACTGGACATGGAAAAACAGACTGGTTGCAAATAGGAAAAGGAGTACATCAAGGCTGTATATTGTCAGCCTGCTTATTTTACTTATATGCAGAGTACATCCAAAGAAACGCTGCACTGGATGAAGCACAAACTGGAATCAAGATTGTCAGAAAAATACCAATAACCTCAGATAGGCAGATGACAGCACCCTTATGGCAGAAAGTGAAGAAGGACTAAAGAGCCTCTTGATGAAAGTGAAAGAGGAGAGTGAAAAGGTTGACTTAAAGCTCAACATTTAGAAAACTAAGATCATGGCATCCAGTCCCGTCCTTTCATGGCAAATAGATGGGGAAACAGTGGAAACTATGGCTGGCTTTATCTTTGGGGCTCCAAAATCACTGCAGATGGTGATTGCAGCTGTGAAATTAAAAGACACTTACTCCTTAGAAGGAAAGTTACGGCCAACCTAGACAGCATATTAAAAAGCAGAGACATTACTTTGCCAACAAAGGTCCGTCTAGTCAAGGCTATGGTTTTTCCAGTGGTCATGTGTAGATTTGAGAGTTGGACTATAAAGAAAGCTGAGTGCAGAAGAATTGATGCTTTTGAACTGTGGTGTTGGAGAAGACTCTTGAGAGTCCCTTGGACTGCAAGAAGATCCAGCCAGTCCATCCTAAAGGAGATCAGTCCTGGGTGTTCATTGGAAGAACTGATGTTGAAGCTGAAACTCCAATACTTTGGCCACCTGATGTGAAGAGCTGACTCATTGGAAAAGACCCTGATGCTGGGAAAGATTGAGGGCAGGAGGAGACAGGGATGACAGAGGATGAGATGGTTGGATGGCATCACAGACTCAATGGACACTGAGTTTGGGTAAACTCCGGGAGTTGGTGATGGACAGGGAGGCCTGCCGTGCTGTGGTCCATGGGGTCGCAAAGAGTCAGACATGACTGAGCGACTGAACTGAACTGAATTTTTAAGTTATTTACTTCTTTTAAATAATATAGAACCAGTTCTAGATGGAAATGTGGAGCTAGATCTAGTTCTAGATATGGATAGTTGTATTCTTTGCCTCTTTGATTTGTTTCATTTAGTAGCTCAGTCATGTCTGACTCTTTCGAGACCCCATAAACTAGAGCCAGCCAGACTCCTCCTCCCACGAGATTTCCCAGGCATGGATACTGGAGTGGGTTGCCATCTCCTTCTCCAGGGACCTGCGTGACCCAATAATCAAACTTGTGTCTCCTGTACTGACAGGTGGAGTCTTCCCACTGAGCCACCTGGGAGGTAACATCTTTGATACAGTAAGGGTATTAAAATAAGACATATTTCATGCAGTAAGGGTTTTTTCTAAAATCATGACAGTGTAAATGTCAAAGTGTCAAGTCTGAGACATGAAAGAAACAATAATTCTGAATCTGGGTGATAAATACAGTTTGTTTTTTTTTTTTCATATTCTTACACTATCCTTTACTGGGAATAAAAGAAATAAATTCTTTTGAAAGAGAAAGATAATGGGCATATAAAACACAGTGCATTTCATTTCATGGTAAAACAACTAGATATAAATAACCATCACCAATTATCATTTGGTTTCACAATTTGAGGATGAGGTACAATTAGAATGGTTCTCAACGATAGTTTTCTTGGAAAATGTCTTTCTCCAATGCTATTATTCAGCTTACCAATATTCAAAGACAGTAAATATACTGACGAAAGTGAAAATATTATTCATTCAGGTGTGTCCAACTCCTTGCTATCTCATGGACTACAGCCTGCCAGGTTCCTCTGTCCATGGAATTCTCCAGGCAAGAACACTGAAGTGGGTAGCCTTTCCATTCCCCAAGGGATCTTCCCAACCAAAGGACAAAACCTGGGTCTTGCAGGTAGATTCTTTTCTGTCTGAGCCACTGGGGAAGCCCAAATATATTGATACTGTACAACAAAGTAAATCAAACTATTAATAAGTGCATATGACATAAATACAAAGGATACATTAAGTTTCTCCTCTACTAGGGATGATTTGAAAAACACATAAGCATGTTCTTATATAATATGTTAAATTACAGACATCTGCCACCATGTGACATTCAAAGGCTTTCCTCTCTCAGTTAACAAGTATTGCTCGAAGTGTCTTTTATGTAGGATTGCAAAATGCTGGCTCATATCTCTGTGTGTGCAAGCTTTATTGGACTCACTTGACTGTCATCTCTTTTGTGGCTGGATAATGCGCTAATCAGTTTTTGTTCCTAACCACACTGCTTGCTCAAGGGCCTTGCACAGAGGACAAGCTTGAGTTGGGTAAGCCAGATTAGATTAATTTTGAGTGAAAATTAAGAAAATCATGATAAAATCAGACCCAACACTTTTTTCTAAGCAGTTGTATTCATCATTCTTTTTCACACAACATTTCTTGGCTAATACATCATGCATTCCATCCTGTGAGCAGCTGGCCTGATATCCAGAATAGATGTAGTGCATTGATTCTTGACTTCTGGGAATTACCAGCTGGCATAGTAGATAAATGGGTACCTAATAAGTATAATAGATAAAGTGGTCTCTGCCTCAGCCCAAAGGAGACCCTCAAAGAGGCTTAAAAACTCATAATTTAATTTTTTAAATTTATCCAGATTCTAACATATTTTTAAAGAATTCCTGGAAATACTCTCTATAACTAATAGAACCATTGAGAATGTATCTTTTTCTATCTTGCTGCTTCATCTGTTCAAAACATTTGTGACATTTAGATGAATAATGAAAGATTAAGTAACACTTGCTGATTTAAGATCAACTTATATAGCATGCGTTCTTTCTAAATTCAGTAAAGTGTTAGACTTCATGAGCAGGAAAGATTGTGACTCTGAAGGGAGCATCCTGAGAGCAGACCATGATGAAGTCCTGGACATCACATAGAATGGTCACAGATGGTAAAGATGGCAAGGAGAGCTTTTACTGTGATGAGTTTAAATATAATTTTTTATAAGCTGCGCTAACCTTATTTTCAGAAAGAGTTAGGTATCTATGCTCTAGTAAACCTAGTGGCTTTTGACACTTTAGAAATAGAAGAATATTTTGAATTAAAGATAATGAATCTAAATTTCTGCTACATGTGTAATCTTAAATAGCTTATCTATTTGAATGCATAATATTATATTCTTGCTCAATAGCCGGAACGCCTTTAGTAAAGAAAATTATATACAATCTGGCACTGGAGAAACCCATCTGCAAAAGAATTACTTAAAAAAAAAGAGCAAATTAATGATTAGCTGTGTGAAACACAGTCATAGAATAATACCATCTGAGGGATCATCTAGTTTAATACCCTTAATTTACACACGAGATAATCAAGGCCTCAGCTTACAAAGATCATTCAATGACAGAACTGAGCATATGAGTCCTCTAGATTTCAGATCATATGCCTTTTCTTTCAAGTCATCTTGGAGAACCTCTCAAGGCTGATATTCCTGTAACCCCCTGTGATGACAGCACTGAACACCAGGAGTAACAATACATGTAACTCTGCAGTTTTGTGTATTGACACTACTGTAAGCTTAAAGTTACTCAAGTTGGATATAAAGATTTTCTATCCCGATGATACATAGAGTATGAACAAATAGAAGTAACCAAGAGCCAATTATCAATAGTAAAGGATATATACACCTGAAGGAAATGCAAGTTGCAATGTGTTGCAATGATTTCTAAAGAAAATACAAATAGTTGCATGTGAACATACACTAATATATGTCCATAATGAGCTTTGAGGTGAAAGAAAAAGCAAAAACAACACACACACCAACACTTTTCCTCCCAAACAATAAACCAAGACAGGTTGTGGTACAGTATCTATCTCGTTAATGCAAAAATGTTGGATGGACAGAATGTCATGAAGTTATATGTCAAATGTTTGCCTGTATTTACTACTGTGAAGTGGGATTAATGAGATGGGGTAGGCACTTTGTAATTTTTTTTAGTGTCACACTTTTGGTATTTTAATACTGTTAATATCAACACATTACTTTTCTAATATCGTTTATTCCAAAGGGGAGGTGCAATTGAAATATTTAATGCAAGGAAGTCCATTTCATGAGGATATATTTTTGTGTACATCTGTTTTAAGCATTACTTGAATGTCGTAGAAAGTATCAGAAACATCATGAAAAAGTGATAGGTTTCTAATAAGAAGCAAGATATCAACAATTGTCCCCAAAAGGGGACAATAAAATTAATTTAGCTTTCCAAGCAATTAGTTTGAAATGAGAGAAAATTGTTACCCTCAGTTGTTGCAAATATTTTAAAAATATTTACTATTAATGGTTATGTGTTACCACTCATCTGTATAAACTTCATTAAACAGTCTGTCATAAATAACTGTAAATTCACCCAAATATATGTAACTAAATATCTGAGGAGGCACCATCTTATTTACATGAATGTTGTGAAAACATTCATATATAATCACATTTCTCTGATCTTCCTGCTGACAAATGCTTAATCTCATCATCTCCCTGCATCTCAAATGGGCACTAAATTTTGAGACTGGGATAACCTTATTTTCTTGGGTTGCATAACAAATTTTTGAAATATCTTCTTCAAGTTTTCTCAAACTCTAACATAACTACACTGTGGATTTCAGTGACTTCTGGAAACACTGACTTCAACAGGGTCACCAATTAATTACAAAGAGCAGTAATAAATGTTATTAGTTGTAATATATTTATCTTCAATTAGACAAAAATTTCCCAAGGACAAATTATTAAGAGCACTGAGTTAGAAATAAGATAATCGAAATTCCATTTCTATCTTGTCTTTATTAAGTGTATGGACTCGGATTAGAAACTTAATATTTCGTTGCCTTAGTAAGTACTTTTGGAGAAATCATGAGAAAAATCTGAAATAAAATTAATTTAGCTTTCAGCTTCCATTTACAATGCACCATCAGTGAATTCCACATATTCAAAGATTATTTTTGAGAAATTGGCCTGAATGGTTATTGAAGTGATTAAAATAGCACCCAATAAAGTCACTTACTTGAAAATAAGTTTTTCTCAGTATTTATTGTATAATGAGTCTTTACATATGTCTTTAAAAATTAATTTAAATGAGAAAAACAGTAATTCATTCTTAAGCCATACAAAAAAAAAAACAAACATTTTTTTTTTTCCTAAAATGTCTAAAAGTGCATAAGGAGCATATAATTGCTAGCTGAAATATTTCCTTCTTCTTTTTGAGAAAATAAAATATAAAGGATTTTGAGTAATAATTACCCAATGAATACTTGTGATTTTATTTTTTCTTATTTTCTGAACAAAGATAAGATACCAAATTTAAAGCTCCTTGAAAGTAAATTCTTTGCTCTATAATGCTAGTTTGACATTCTTACTGTGTACTTCAAGAGAACCACTCTTACAATACAGTTTGTGCTTTATTTCTTGCTTCCTCAGAAGTTTGGAAGTCAGGACAAAAAAAAGAGGTCTGGATTATTCCACATTCTACTTACTGTTATACTTATTTTCAAAGCTGATTAACAAATTCATTTGTTTGGTGGCAAGGACTTTTTATAAATCCACTCTCAGAGGAGTGCAATCTGATGGAGCAGACATCTGCACCAACCGCTGCGGAGACAACGTCTGGAAGTCGTAGGTGAATCCGTGGTTCTGTAGAAGCAGCAATGAGCTAGAAGTGAGGAGTGCAAAGGCTACTCACTGGCTTTAGGTTTTGGGCCTGATACCCCACGGTAGGTTTCAACTGAGCCATCATCCCCATAATTCACATTTGTAGACATTAGCTTTTTTATTTATTTATTTTTTTTTTGAGTGCCTTATGTCCTGGCTCTTTTTGTTTTTGTCTTTTGAAATGAATGTACTAGATCATTTCCAGTACAGCAGACTTACCAAATTCTTTTACCAAATCATCTTCTTTTTCATCTTCTTCTTCATCAGATCTTTGATGATGATCAACTCTTTCTTTCCATTGTATCCATATGGTCCCGGTGACATCCACACTGCCTGGAGCCACCATTCCCCAGAGAAAGGTGTTTCTCTATTTATTGGAAGGTTACATGCCATCTTGAAGCTTGAACCCCGACAGCATTATCTAAATGAAAGAAGCCAAACACAAGTTGCATGATTCCATTTAGATTCAATGTTCAGAATAGGCAAATTCAGAAAGACAGAAAGGAGACTAGTGGCTGCCAGGGACTAGAAAAAGTAGGGAATAGGAAAGTGAAAGTGAAAGTCACTCAGTCCTGTCTGACTCTTTGAGACCCCATGGACTAGTCCATGGAATTCTCCAGGCCAGAATACTGGAGTGGGTAGCAGTTCCCTTCTCCAGGGGATCTTCCCGACCCAGGGAATAGGAAGTGGCCACTTAATGAGCTTAATGAATTATATTTTCTTTTTATGGTGATAAAAATGTTTTGAAATTAGGTGGTGGTGATGACCACTTATCACTGAGAATATTGTATACTTTCAAATGGATAAATTGGTGAGTTCTATGTTAGTAGAATGTTACCTCAGTTTAAAAAAAAGCTCTAAATAAATAAATATATGTCTTGAAATGCTAAGCAATTTTTAGGAATCCATGTGCAAATGCTCCTCCCTACAATTCTAAACAAAGACAAGCTACCATCTTTTTTCTTAAGGGGTTATATTATGTTATATATGTGGAAAATTTTTTCCATCTGGGAAAAAGTCTTTCAACTGATTTCTTTTTGGCAACTTCAGCTATTTACTATTTCATTAACATATCATGTTAAGTTTATCTGTAATTTAATTACAAATTGATTAGGAAAAATATTCATCCTGTGTCCTTGTGCTGTTTGTATTAAAATATCTGAACAATTTAGGAGATAATTCTTTCTAAAGCAATTTCCTTCTTTAAATTAGGCCATAAAATTAGATTACTTAATAGCAATGCAATAAAGCTGGACTGCTGTATAATCTCCCAGGTACTTTCACATATAATATTGCATCTGATCCCCAAGTTAACTCTTTAAGATAAACATGTCATCTCTTGTATCTAAGATCTGCAAAAATGGGCATTGAAGGAGAGAAATTAAGCCATTTCATCTTTAAGTTAGTGACATATCAATGGCTGATATGCAGATTTTGAGATTCTTCCTGAAGAAGGGCTCTATCTATACCAGTGCTCATGCTTGCTTTAGTTATAAAGCACTTGGTAACAAATGTTCTTGGTGTTGCTCAAACTTGATTGCATGTTAAAGTCACCAAGAAACTTTTAAATTCTGCTTGGGCTAAACACATACCCACATATATGTACATGCACACACACTCATGCATGCATGGATAACATGAGGAGTCTTTTTTCAATATTGGAAATTCATCACAAATAAATTTTTGCACAAGTTATTAGGAAAAGTCAAAAGGTCCCAGTAGACATATGGAACAGTCTGAATTCTGCCTGACTTTGTTCAAAGTTTTAGATATACATGCTCAATTTATCCTTAACAGATTTATTGTTAAATTTTAAAATATGTGTAACTAGTGAAGTTTTAAATATTTCACAATTAAATATTAATATGCCCAATTGGCTGAGATAATCAATGCCATTTATATGCTCTCTATTGTGAGATAACCATCATATATAGATGTTTTGGAGAAGGAAATGACAACCCATTACAGTCTCCTTGCCTGGAGGATCCCATGGGAAGAGGAGCCTGATGGGCTACTGTTCACGGGGTCACAAAAAGCTGGACATGACTGAATGACTGAGCACAGATGTTTATACTTCTTTATGCTCTTATGTATACAATGGACGGATGCTGAAGCTGAAACTCCAGTACTTTGGCCTCCTGATGCAAAGAGCTGGCTCGTTTGAAAAGACCCTGATGCTGGGAAAGATTGAAGGCGGGAGGAGAAGGGGACGACAGGGTGAGATGGTTGGATGGCATCACCGACTTAAAGGACATGGGTTTGGGTGGACTCTGGGAGTTGGTGATGGACAGGGAGGCCTGGCGTGCTGCAGTCCATGGGGTCACAAGGAGTTGAACATGACTGAGGGACTAAACTGAACTGATACAATGTAAATATGAAATTCAAGTCTTCTATATTGGTGCCCTTTTCCCTTGAAAGGTCTAATTTCTGACAGAGCGTTGTTATAAATTTACACTGTAAATAATGGATTCATAGTTTTCTTGAACTCTGTAAGTTTTTGTTTTACACAAATCAAATCTATATTTTCGGTGCCTAAAATTAATGACTATTGAATATTAAACAACTGTACCTTTCAGCAAAGTAAATTTTTCTCATTTTATACAATTTTCAACTTGGATTATATTTTATTGTTTATGCTCATTGTCACGCTGTTAGCATTTATATTCCTTCATTTAGAGACTGGAGAAGGAAATGGCAACCCACTCCAGTACTCTTGCTTGGAGAATCCCATGGACGGAGGAGCCTGGTAGGCCTCAGACCATGGGGTCACGAAGAATCAGACACGACTGAGCGACTTCACTTTCACTTTTCACTTTCATGCATTGGAGAAGGAAATGGCAACCCACTCCAGTGTTCTTGCCTGGAGAATCCCAGGGATGGGGGAGCCTGGTGGGCTGCTGTCTATGGGGTCGCACAGAGTCGGACACGACTGAAGCGACTTAGCAGCAGGAGCAGGATTTAGAGATTCTTCTGTAACTGAGGTTTTGAGGTGCTTCACGTACGTAGATTCTTCTGACAGTCTGTCTTTACTAGGTGACTTTAATCCAGTCATAGTTATTGTTAGTGCGTGTATATTTATATTTATTCCTGCTCTGTGTTTCATATGCTCTATTGACTGTGTTTTATATTTGCTTACGTTTCTTCTGTTAGCTGATATTTGTTGAAGTTTTCAAAATTTCTATGGTCTGTTTTTTTGGGTAAATATTTATCGTTATGCAATGTACCTAATTATTCCACCCATTTAGTTTCCTTCCTCACTTCTTCTAAGATGATATGATCTGTAATTTTGGTCCATAATTTACCAATTTTAAATCTCAGTTTTTATTGTCCTATTTCCCTTCACATTGTTGATGCCATTTCAGATACTTATATTTCATTATTAACTTGTTTGTCTTGAAAAAACATATCCTTCATGGATTTTTCAGAAAAAATATCTACATAAAGTGAAATTACATGTCTAAAAATGTTATATCACTCTCACACTTGCATTATAGTTTGACATGGGTAGGAGGCTAAATGAGAATTATTTTTTGTTATATTTTAAAGATATTTCTCTATTTTATATTTATATCTACTCTTCTGGTGCCTCAGACGATAGAGAGTCTGTCTGCAGTGTGGAAGACCCAGGTTTGATCCCTGGGTAGGGAAGATCCCCTGAAGAAGGAAATGGCAACCCACTCCAGTATTCTTGCCTGGAAAATCCCATGGACAGAGGAGCCTGGCAGACTACAGTCCATGGGGCTGCAAAGAGCCAGACACGACTGAACAACTACACTAGCTACTGACAAGATATCTGATGCCAATCTGGCTCTCCTTTATTCATAGGAAATCTCTGATTTTATCTTTGGAGACTTTATAAGTATTTTAAAAATATGTAATGCTTGAGAATTTTTACTGTGGTGCATGTCTAGGCAGGTTCAGGTACAAGTAAGTGTGTGTGCATATGTATGTTCACTTATGTAATTACTTAGCTTAATTTTTATGTTGCTTATTCCAAGGTTCTTCCAGTCTTCTATCTTATGTTATTTTTGCATGTCTGCTCAGTCGCCCAGTCATGTCCAACTCTGTGCGAATCCATATAGCCAGACTGTACTGTAGCAGATTCCTCTGTCCATGGGACTCTCCAGGGAAGAAAACTGGAGTGGGTTGCCATTTCCTTCTCCAGGGGATCTTCCTGATCCAGGGATTGAACTTGTGTCTCCTGCTAACGTCTAATAAATTTTATAAACATTTTCTTTCAGTTTTTCTTCTTCATTGTGACAATTATCAGTTTATTCATCCTCAAGTCCATCCTTCATTAACTGCCTTGGAGAAATATAGATGGGTCCTTTAAATATCTTTTCTTTGCTAGCTTGCAGATGTTATGTTTGGTCAGTGGAGAGCAGAGACAGTGAAGGAGGAAGGGCTTTTCTCCGCCTGGTTCTGGGCAGCCCATGTGTCAGGCTTCTGCAGTATGTGTGGAGTTTCCTTCTGCACTGGGAAGCCAGCAGCACCTGGCATCATCTGCCATGCCAGCATCTGCCAGCATCTTCTCAGGCAGCTTGATAGCAGCGTGCCATCCTCAAGGCTGTTCCTGTGACCCCTTTCAGCCCGTGGTCCTCCAGCCCCTTCACAGTGGAGTGCTGAGACGGGGCACATCCTCAGGACCTGTTTTCCTGGCTCCCCCTCCAATGTTATGCCCCTGTCTGCATGCCTTTCCTTGAACACCTTGAGCAACTATTAGGATTGTACAAGGTTTAACCCGGGGATCTCCTGGACAGTTTTCCGTTGGTTTCAGGGAATGATTCCTCCCATGGGTGGTTACCTTCCAGAAGTCATGTCACAGAATTCCACCAGGATAGCACTTAAAGAACTCCCACAACATCCAGTCTGTATGGCTGCACCTCCAGTGTGTTCTGGGTCTCAGCCCTGGTGGAGACAGCCTCGTTTCTAGTGCTCAGTCAGCCTGAGATCACTTTGTATGCCTCCTAGTTTTATATTCCTTACTGGATAATCCCCTGTTATTTAGATTTCCTGTTAATAATTTTTGTGCTAATATTTCCATGTTCATATCACTCAGGGGATTTTTCTCTCCTTACTGGATCCTAACTAATGCAGAATAAGCATCACTGGGCACTGCCCCATGAGATTGATCATAAAGATGGAATTTCACAATTGGTTTGGCCACGTTCTGAGGATGAATGCAGAGCTGAACTCTTTGGGAAGTGGGAAGCTAGTAGTCCATGGTATACACTGCCATCGTAATTAATCAAGTTATCACCTAAGGTTAATTGTGATGAAGGGGTAGCAGCAGAAAATGCCTTGTGAACCTTCGAGGCTGTTAAACTTGCCTGTTACAGCTGTGGTGGTGGCTATACAGAGTGTGGAGCGGATTCTTTTGAGTGCATTTGGGCAATTACAAATAGAATATGACAAACTCAGACTTCTACGTATCAGCTCGCCTCAAGGTCTGAGAGCCAGAGAGTTCCCGACACAGCCTGGTAAGTATCTCTTATTTATTCTATCCAAATGGCTGATGCTGCTAAAGCCAATCACACAGTGTAAGAATAGGCGTGGCTGAAGGGCAATAGCAGTTGAATTCAATCTTGCCAGTGTTCTCCTGTGAAAGAGCATCCTTTGAGGAAGAATGGGATCCTGAAATTTAGAGTAGGAATATCTGGTTGAATCTGATTAAACTGACAACACTGCATTTTCAAGTCATTCTGTCTTTAGTCACTGAAAGCAGTTGACCCTTTGTGTCTGAAGGTCCTGTGACAGCCACTTGGGCAGATGGCTCAATAGGATGCTAACCAGTAGCCCTGCAGCCTAGCAACTGTTAGGATTGTACAAGCTTTAACCTAAGGAGGGAGGAAGATAACATTAGATAAGGCTGAATTTATGGACGTGGGCACACCCGAAGGATGTTCTAAACACATGAGTTTACTTCTAAAATGAATAAAAGTTAAACAGTGATGGAAGTCAGATAAGTGATGATGCAACAGCTGGGAGGTGTTGATTAAAAAGCAACATGAGGGAACTTTCTTCAGAGATATAAAAATTCTAAATATTGAAACTGTTGGTGGATATATATAACATCATTGAGCTGATTTGCTCATTTTACTTTGTGTAATTTATAATATAGTAAATAAAACCAAGAAAGAAAAACAACAGTGAAAATATCTTGTGCTGAAAATATCAATCAGACATTGATTCAATTGCTCCTATAGGGGACACTCCACAGATACTTAATGTCATCAACACAATGATCATTTGTAGAGCTTGTATCAAAACAGAAACATTTAATATTATTGGTGTGTGTATCAGTGTTCATTCAGCTATAAAGAGCAGAAATCTATAAACGGTGACTTAACAAAAGATTCTGTTCACCTCATTTCCTTCTTGGTGTCCCCACAGAAACAGGAGTCTGGGATCACATTTCTGTTACTTTCTTTGCACCGCCCCCCTACCCAGCCCCCAGGTCATGGTCACAAAATAGCTTCTTCTGGTCTAAACATTGCTTCTGTAGTCAGCTCAAGAAGAAAGAAGATTCATCAAGGTCTGCTTGTTGTGCTAAAAAATTGAAAGCATTTATGGAATGCCCAGAATTTTATTGCCCTTCATAAAAGTTGCTAAACAAGCAGGACTTTTCAGTCTTTATAACGGGAGGCA
>CM035302.1:33788883-33863126 GCA_020226075.1 Hydropotes inermis
AGCCTATAAAGCCCTAAGAGCAACACTATTTGATGCAGTGAAGTGTTCCAAGGAGTGCTGGTACCCAGGCCTGCAGGGCTCAAGTGTGGCTATTAGCAAAGAATGCTTAAATGCATTCTTTCACAATCAGATGATACCAGACTTTCTTTCCAACCCTGAGATTTTATTTAAAAATTTTTTTTGAATTTTCCTTTGAAAAAGAAAAATGTAGTTGGTAGCCTGACACTTTGGTGCTCTCATTTTTCAATTATGGAGACCTGACTTCAAGAAATATAATGTCTTATGTCAAATAAAAAATGAATTCTGACCTTCTATTTTCTACACCAGGTAATGGACGGACTGAAGAGAAAATTAAATGTGGCGTACTTAGGAAGGGAACATGAAAGTTTTACTCAAGGTGGACCACGGCCAGTCTCTAACTTACGACAGGGCACTGAACTGAGAATTCTTGGATTCCACCGTCTGTCTGGTGCAGAGTTTAACACTGACTGTTCTTCTTCATTAAATACATCAAAAATTTAGTGTGCTCTCAGTTTAAGCTATGGATCCAAATGACTAACGATGAATTGTTAGTGTGAGCTAGGCACATTCCCACAGTATTAAAATATTTGGCAGCTGCCAGTCCTGGCCACTGATAACCCCACAATCCTTTTTTTTCATGCATGGTCGGTCATGTCCCCCTCAGGCTATGCTTAGGATAGGTAAGCAAAATAGCTCATAATGTGGTCAATCCATTTATTTCAGTTTTATTGATTATTTATCATGAGGAGTGGGCTTCCCAGGTGGCACTAGTGGTTAAGAGCTTGCCTGCCAATGCAGGAGACATAAAACGTGCAGGTTCCATCCTTGGGTCAGGAAGATCCTGTGGAGGAGGGCATAGCAACCCACTCCAGTACTCTTGGCTGGAACATCCCATGGCCAGAGGAGCCTGGTGGGCTACAGTCCATGGGCTCATAAAGAGTTCGATTGGACATGACTGAAGTGACTTACCATGTATGCAAGCATCATGCTAAGTAGGGCTTCCCCGGTGACTCAGGCGGGAAACAATATGCCTGCAATGCAGGAAACCTGGGTTCAATCCCTGGGTTGGGAAGATCCCTTAGAGAAGGGCCCTCCAGTATTCTTGTGCCTGGAGAATTCCAGGGACAGAGGAGCCTGGTGAGCTACAGTCCATGGGGCTGCAGGGTTGGACAAGACCTTTGGAGGTGACAGATTATGATTAGGAAGACAAGGGTCATGAAGAAGAGACCTCGACATTTCTTTTTTTATTGGAGGATAATTGCTTTACAAAATGAATCAGCCATCGGTATTCATATAGCTCCTCCCTCTTGAACCTCCTTCCCACCACCTTCCACCTCCCATTCCTCTAGCTCAGAGCAGAACGCTGAGATGAGCTCCCTGTGCTACAGAGCAGCTCCCCACTAGCCTCTATTTTATAATTTTTTAGTGTATATATGTCAATGCCACTCTCTGAATTTGCTCCAACCTCTCCTTGCTCCCATGTTTAAATGTCCATTCTTTATATCTGCATCTCTATTCCTACCCTGAAAATAGGCTCATTAGTATCATTTTTCTAGATTCTATACATATGTGTTAATATAGGATACTGTTTTTCTCTTTCTGACTTACTTCACTCTGTGGGACAGACTCTAGGTACATCCATATCATTACCTATGACCCAGTTCCATTCCTTTTTATGGCTGAGTAACATTTTAATTTATATATGGGCCACATCTTCTTTATCCATTCACCAGTCGATGGGCATTTAACTCTCTTCCATGTCCTGACATGGGCAGACTTGACCTCATGGCATAGCATCTTCAGGAGATGTCTTGAGAAAGTATTTGTCCTATTTTGAAATATACATTATTCTATTAGGGCTGCTAGTCTGAATATAATGTAATGAGATATATTTTCAGTTAATGAGCATCTCATTCTTTGCCTGCTATATATTTACTGTTAATGAAGTGAAATAAGTTACTTTCTCCAAAGCTGCTATGCTGTAATTTTTTTGTGTTAGGAGTTCAACGCATCTTGTGTGAAACTTATAAGCATTTAGGAATGACAAGCAATTCACTATAGGGTCACAGTGGCCAATGTGAACTTCCATATTAGTTGTTTTGAAATGCTTGATATAGGACAGCCAATCTTAGCATGATAAATCAAGTGTTATATTAGGTAAGAAATTTATTTGGTAGCATACATGGGAAGATTTTCTGTATGTGCAGAAACAGCAACTGATAGAGACAAGAAACCATGGGACATAACCCTTACATCCTGCTGATAAGCTCCTTAAAATGAGACCACTGATCCAGGAGACCTGAAGGCCGTTTGCTCAGGACTTGACTCCAGGCTGCCGTGAGCTGTTCCAGGAAAATGCTCCCAGAGGCCCCATGGGAGCAGGGAATGACTTCCTGATCACACTTGTTCTGCGGCCTGTGGCAGGACACCAGAGATACAGCTCTGAGACCAGAGATATAGCCTCCTTCTTGGACTTCTCCTTGGAGTGGTATGTTACTGTCTTTCTTATTTCTAGTTTCCACTAACTTGTAGCCTGGTTGTCTTCTCTGTGGCTCAGATGGTGAACAATCTGCCTGCAATGCAGGGAATCTGGGTTTGATTCATGTCTAGGGAAGATCCTCTGAAGAGGGAATGACAACCCACTCCAGTATTCTTACCTGGAGAATTCTACAGACAGATGAGCCTGGAAGATTACATTCCATGGAGTCACAAACAGTCAGATGCAACTGAGCAACTCTCACTTTTTCACTTTCATGTGTGATAAAGTGAGTAATTTCATGAATTGAATATTGGCTGTATTTTGTACATCTCCAATCCTGTAATTTTGACAAGGCCCCATTGCTAGGTCCTGTGACAGAACAAAAGGGTTTCAAAATCACTTCAAAATAAAACTTGTATCATCAATCTGAAAACTTCTCAACATCTTAGAAATGAAAAATCAGAGAGTTATATTTGTTGTTATATACAAGCTTAATGCTTATGTATATCAGATTGCTAGAGAGAACAATCTGTTCTACATTATTTTACAAAATAAAATAGTAGTTTTCAAATGAATAATATGATTTCTGACTTAGGAATTTCTAGCATTTTCAGACAGTCCTTTCACCTTGCAGGTAGAAAACCACTCTACTTGTTGAATCACTAACGGTTCCTGGTTCCAGAATTCTGCATGTAAATGTCATGTCTGTATTCAAATTTGTGAAGCTAATTGGAAACTGTGTAGTTCAAGTATTCATCATCTGAAATATTCCTGAACTATACTAGAGTCTAAGACTACTAAAAATAAAATTTCCTGAGAAATGGTTTCTAATAAATTCTAAATATAATGAAATTCCAAGAATTGTAGCATAGGAGATGTAAAAAAGTTAAAGAAATATTATTCAGTTCAGTTCATTTCAGTCGCTCAGTCATGTCTGACTCTTTGCAACCCCATGAACCACAGCACACCAGGCCTCCCTGTCCATCACCAACTCCCAGAGCCTACCCAAACTCATGAGTTTGATGAGTTGAGCCGGTGATGCCATACAACCATCTCATCCTCTGTCATCTCCTTCTCCTCCTGCCTTCAATCTTTCCCAGCATCAGGGTCTTTTCAAATGACTCAGCTCTTCATATCAGGTGGCCAAAGTATTGGAGTTTCAGCTTCAACATCAGTCCTTCCAATGAACACCCAGGACTGGTCTCCTTTAGGATGGACTGGTTGAATCTCCTTGCAGTCCGAGGGACTCTCAAGAGTCTTCTCCAACACCACACTTCAAAAGCATCAATTCTTCTGTGCTCAGCTTTCTTTATAGTCCAATTCTCACATCCATACATGACCACTGGAAAAACCATAGCCTTGACTAGATGGACCTTTAATGTCAAAGTAATATCTCTGCCTTTTAATATGCTATCTAGGTTTGCCATAACTTTCCTTCCAAGGAGTAAGTGTCTTTTAATTTCATTGCTGCAATCACCATCTGCAGTGATTTTGGAGCCCAGAAAAATAAAGTCAGCCACTGTTTCCACTGTTTCCCCGTCTATTTCCGATTAAGTGATGGGACAAGATGCCATGGTCTTAGTTTTCTGAATGTTGAGCTTTAAGCCAACTTTTTTACTCTCCTCTTTCACTTTCATCAAGAGGCTCTTTAGTTCTTCTTCACTTTCTGCCATAAGGGTGGTGTCATCTGCATCTGAGGTTATTGATATTTCTCCCAGCAATCTTGATTCCAGCTTGTGCGTCTTCCAGCCCAGCATTTCTCACGATGTACTCTGCATATAAGTTAAATAAGCAGGGTGACAATATACAGCCTTGATGTACTCCTTTTCCTACTTGGAACCAGTCTGTTGTTCCATGTCCAGTTCTAACTGTTGCTTCCTGACCCGCATACAGGTTTCTCAAGAGGCAGGTCAGGTATATTCCCATCTCTTGAAGGATTTTCCACAGTTTATTGTGATTGCACAAAGCCTTTGGCATAGTCAATAGGCAGAAATACATGTTTTTCTGGAACTCTCTTGCTTTTTCGATGATCCAACAGATGTTCACAATTTGATCTCTGGTTCCTCTGCCTTTTCTAAAACCAGACTGAATATGTGGAAGTTCACGGTTCATGTATTGCTGAAGCTTGGATTGGAGAATTTTAAGCATTTCTTTACTAGCGTGTGAAGTGAGAGCAATTGTGCAGTAGTTTGAACATTCTTTGGCATTGCCTTTCTTTGGGGTTGGAATGAAAACTGACCTTTTCCAGTCCTGTGGCCACTGAGTTTTCCAAATTTGCTGGCATATTGTATGCAGCACTTTCACAGCATCATCTTCCAAGATTTGAAATAGCTCAACTGGAATTCTATCACCTCCACTAGCTTTGTTCATAATGATGCTTCCTAAGGCCCACCTGACTTCACATTCCAGGATATCTGGCTCTAAAAAATATTATTAGAGAGTGATTTTAAACCTTTTATTTAAGAAGAATATTCTAAATTTATTAGAAATTTATTTTTATTGCAATATAATTGACATATTAGTTCAGGTTTACAATGTAATGATCAAAAATCTGTATATGTTGTGAAATAATCACCACAATAAGATTGATTAGTTATCATTTGTCTCTACCCATAGTTACAGTTTTGTTTTGTTTGTTTTCCTTGTTATGAGGGATTTTAAGATTTACTCTTTTGGAAACTTCCAAATATTTAACACAGGATTATTAACTACAGCTTCATGCTGTGCATTACATTCCCATCATTTAATTCCTTTATAACTTGAAGTCATGACCTTTTGACTGTCTTCATCCACTTCTCTTACCTTCAACGCCCCTCCTCTGGCAACCACCAACCTGTATCCATAAGTTTAGTTTTTATTGTTGCTGTTGATGTTATTTTTCCTTCCACATACAAGTGGGATCATAAGATACTAGTTTCTCTCAGACTTACTTCACTTAGCATAATGCCCTCAAGGTTTAATCATGTTGTCTCAAGTAGCAAAATATCATTCTTTTTATGGCTGAATAATATTCCATTGATTCCACCTTTTTTATCCATTCATCCATCAGTGAACACGTAAGTTGTCTTGGCTATTGTGAAGAATCCTGCAATGAACATGGAAGTACATCTATTTTTTCCAGTTAATGTTTTCATTTTCTTCAGATAAATAATCAGAAGTGGAATTGCTGGATCATATTATGGGTCTATATCTTATTTTTTTGAGGCATTTCCATACTGTTTTACATAGTGCCTATACCAATTTAAACTCCCACCAAGGATGCACAAGAATTCTCTTTTCTCCACATCCTTGCCAACACTTGCTATGTCCCAATTTTTTTGATAGTAGCCTTTCCACCGTATGTGAGGAAATAGCCCATTGTGCAAATCAAAGATTTGCATTTTCCTGATGATAAATAAGGGTGAGCAACTTTTGGCCAGCTGTATGTCTTCTTTGGAGAAATGTCTATTCAAATCCTTTGCCCATTTTTTAAAAAAACAGATTGTTTAGGCTCTTTTGTTATTGCATTGTCCAAATTATCTCTGTATTTTGTATATTAGTCTCTTATTAGATATACGATTTGTCAATGCTTTTCCCATTCCATAGGTTGCCTTTTCACTTTGTTGATGATCTCCTTTGCAGTAAAGGTTTTTGTGTTGATGTTTGTTTAATTATTTTCTTAAAAGATACTTCTATACCTATCAAATATTTACCTCGTTTGCTACTTCAGTGTAAGTCATGAAATAATTCCTTAACTTTAATGCTTCAATAATTATACTTGAAAATGAACAGTATTAAATAACTGCCAATACTTCTAAAACTAGTTAGTACTTATAACTAAAATGACAGAATTCTAACAGATTAAAAACACATTCCATATTTATGCAATGTACTTTTTACTTTCCTAGATTTTTGGCAATACAGTGGCATTTATAACTCAAAATAAAGTCAGAATACACAAGCAACTTAGCTCAGTTTATTTTATTCTAAAGTAACAGAATGTTATAATATTCTATTGTCAGTATTTCATTCTGTGATGCATAATATTGATTTTATTCCTCTAATGACTATGTAATATGTTATTAGTTTGATTCATTGAATTTTTCTTATTTATTTCTCTTCTGTGAATTCTTTGTGTGTGCGTGGTTATAAGTAAGAAGATGCCACACTCAAATGTTGACTCATTTTCCAAATTAGGTAATCCATTAAGTAAATAAAGCCTGTGACACTTAACACAGGTAGAACATCAATGAGATATTAAGTTGTGAATATAAATGAGTGTCTAAAACATGAAAATATCTACAACACATCACATATTTAAATTAGTTCACTATAGTCTATGCTGGACAATCTTCACTTTTGAGGAAAAATTACACATATAGTTACACACGTGTGTGTGTGTGTGTGTGTGTGTGTGTGTGTGTTTGATCTGACTCTTTGTGATCTCCTGGACTGTAGCCCACCAGGCTCCTCTATCCATGGAATTTTCCAGGCAAGAACACTGGAGTGTGTTGCCATGTCCTATCCTGGGGATCTTCTCAGTTTAGGTATGAACCCATGTCTCTTGCATCTCCTGAATCGGCAGGTGACTTCTTTACCACTGAGCCAGCTGAGGTGCCCACTCACACACTTTTTCATGTCAAAAACATCTGGAAGTATGTTAGCTAAGCATTTGAGTGGTTACCTCTAAATAGTAGCAAAATTAATTCTTTTTTCTTTTATTTGTCTAATATTCTAAATTCTCTATGTCTTTTAAAGTGTATATACTTTTTAAAAGTAAACTGGACTGTAAAACAGAAAAGTTGGTAACTAACACTGAGGCAAATGATACTGAGGCAAAAACAGTGCCCTAAAACTTTTGGAAAACAATATGCTGAGCATAGCAAGAAACATGAAACAATTCACATTTGATCAAGTAATTGTACTCCTGAGCATTCATCAAAAGGAAATAATTCAATATGAGCAAAATGGCATATAAACAAAGGTATTGAAAGAAAGTGAGTTGAAAGAAAGTGAGTAAGACATATTTTCCAGCTTAAAGTATTGACATGAGCAGTTATTGCTTGTCAGTAAAAAGGAACATTATGTAGCTACGCAGTAATGCAACTTGCAGAAATATCACTTACCAAATGTATGCCTGAGAGATAATTTATAAATTTGAATTAGAAATTTTAGTATGTGCATAGTCATTGATCTGCCAAACTGATTTGCAGAAAAATATTCATAACAAAAGTAGGCTATTTGTGCTAAGATGTTTGTACAGAGATGTTTACAATAAGAAAAACTGTAAATAACTCAAGTGATATTTCCATATTTTGTAGAATATTCTTGAACCAATTAAAAAAATCTTAATCAGTACTTATATTGTCTGCTATTTTTGTTCATTCTTAAAAGAAGATCATAATGTACAACACACATTTCATGAAATTTGGGGGAGTAAAAATATGTAGACAGCATTTTCCATGCTACTAGATTGTCATCATTTTGTTATAATTTTAAGATATTTCTGTCCATTTTTTGGTATTTTTTAAACTAATTTATTTTTTATTGAAGGCTAATTGCTTTACAAAATTTTTCTGTTTTCTGTCAAACCTCAACATGAATCAGCCATAGGTATACATATGCCCCCTCCCTTTTGAAGTTCCCTCCCATCTCCCACCCCATCTCACCACAGAGCCCCTGTTTGAGTTTCCTGAGAAATACAGCAAATTCCCATTGGCTATCTATTTTACATATGGAAATGTAAGTTTCCATGTTACTCTTTCCATACATCTCACCCTATCCTCTCAAAGACAGATTTTGGGACTCCAAATGTTCTGGTACACCAAGAGAAAATTCAATTGTATCCACTCCTTTCCTTAAACTAGCAAAAATATTTTATGTGCCATTTTTTGTTATTTCTGACTTCAAGATTTTTATTTCAACCAGACTTTGGGATGGTGAAAATACAACTCTTATGGGATCAAACCACCAAAATTAAAATTGTAATTAGTTACTCTCAGAAGAGATTGTTAAAAATGATTAAAAGACTTACTTCTAAAAAAACTATGATGTCCTCCAATAAACATACTTGTTCTGAGTTCTAGAACACACTATGGGAAAAATAGCAAATATTGAGGACATTTATAAATTTTCATATCTAAAGCATCATCAAGTCTTATTACTCCTTCCTCCCCCACCCTCACTGCCCTGTCACAATTTTAGTCAAAGCCAGCATGACCCTAACCTGCTGACTGCAAGATTCCCCTTCCTGCTTTGACCCAGACACTTCTACTCCTTTCCAAAATATTTTCTACATTATACCCAAGATGATCTTTGCAAAATGAAAATCTGGTTTGTTTTCCATGGGCCTGGAACTGTTCAGTGACTCCCAGAAGCTCTCAGGAAAAGTACTGCAGTCTTCAAATAGAGGTAAGACTCTCTGACGGTCAGCGTGCAGAATGCATCGTCACTCTACACGCTGTCTCTAGAATAGCTTGTCTGAGCTACATGGGTTCTGTTCACTTCCTTGAACACAGCTTCCTGTTTCTGCCCATATGACAGATTTTACTTGGATGAACCTACCCTTTAAAACGAGATGCATAAATATCTTGAAACCTCTTTCAAATAGCACTGAGTCTAGCAAAATAAACCAGTTTAAGTGAAGGTCAGAGCCCACAAAGATAGATGGCTCTCTGCAGTTATCTCCACCAAGAGGGCACCTGCTGACCCTGATGAATCTGAAGGTAACTTTAAGGATTTTAGAGGTATAGTTCAAGCTTCGATCTTCAGAATGGGCTGTCTATGGCACTAGTTCTGCTGCTTCACTTTCTGATGGCATCCTTTATTTCCTTTTAGCAGCACAAGTCACACGCATAATTAAATAACTCATTGCACAATTACTGATTTATATTTCCCTTATTCCGTAAGAGCAGCTACCTTACTAGTTTTATTACCCTATTCCCTGTCCCTAGAATTGTTTCTTGCACATGTAGAATCTTGATGAGTAGTTGTTGAACCAGAGTAAATTAATATGGGGATTAACGAATTCTCCTCTGTATTTAGCCAGTGGTAGTTATCCTTCAAAACTACCCAGAGAAATTTCTATCGGGAACTTCACTTATTTTCACGTTGCCCTATGGTAACTTGGTATTTCAATGAAAGGTAGTCTTTACTGGGAGTCACACTCCTGACAGGTTTGCATTTCTTAGATTAGAGAAGGAGAGTGATTACTAGCTGCCTTCTGGGCTCAACTCGAAACTCCAGGTACACGTGAGCAGAGAGGTTACTTAAGTGAGACATTACAGACACAGCAACAGGCAGGCAGTGGTTGACCTTTCCATGAAAAGAAAGGGAGGGATCATATGGCATTTCACTAGGGTCGCTCCAAGAAATCCTCTACCCTTCGTGGGTACCACCATTATTCATCACAGCATCATCCCTCCACACCGCAGTATCAGCAGGGCTTATAGGCTCTCCTGCACAAGGATACCATACTAATGTAAATTTGGTTTTCACAAATAAAATAAAGCCTTGAAACTTGATTAAAAAACACATCAATTCACTGCAAGTTTCTACTACAAGTTTCTACAAATATTTATTTGTGCATCTGTTACAGCTAAAGCTCTGATTATCTGTTATGGTCATGGAAAGGAAATAGCTACAGCTAAGTAAGAAATCTCTCCCTATGCTGGATTAGGTTCAAATTGGGGCAAGGTTAAAATTCATTTCTTTATGTTCTCTGGGGAAAATCACTTGAAGGTAAGTTCCAGGAGAGCAAGTTCTCTGTCTGCTCTATTCACTTCTATATTCACAAAATCCAGAACAGAGTCAGACGCATAATAGCTGCTCAATACATATTTGTCGAAAGTTACTGTTTTGACACTTTTCCCTCTTTTCATTCTGCTAATGACCTAAGCAGACCTGTATCCTTAGAAGATGTTAAAGAAAACTTCTAAAATATTCCTGCTTGTTAGTGATCCCAACACTGCAACCAATACAGGTTCCCAGGCTTCAATAACTCAAATCAGGAGAGCTAAGTCTTTGATTTCTCCAGTCCACTCTAGTCTGGATCTCAGAAAACAGTGATATTGCCCCTCAACCCCCAGAATGTGAGGATCCCCCACCCTCACCCCTGCACATGGGTTTCCACCTTTTTTATACCTGCATGCCTTTCTTCACAGGCAGGGAGAGCAGACATTGGCACCCAGAAGAATGGACATCAGTCCTCATTATGCCTCAGTCTACTGACCTACACAGGTCTCTTCCCCTTACTATTCTGCTCTTGAAACACATCATAGTGAAAGCACCAGAGATTTTCTGATATGCCTTTGTGAGGTTCACAGCTCCGGAAAACGCCTCTGATCCTATGGTGTGCTGTTAGTCGTAGCTGCAGTGACACCCCATTGGTGCGTCTTATGCCGACTTGAAATGTGAGGCTATTCTTTGAGATCAGCCGATTTGAATATTCCTGGAATTACCCGTATAGAGTGGCTCCGATTCCTGCCTGTCTCACACATTCTGCCTCCTGTGCGATTACAGACGGTTCAGATAAACCTCCACTATTTCAGAAATCATAGCCCCAGTAAAGCATTTTCTGTCACCCACAGTGCAGCAAAGGGTGCTCTTCATTTCTAGGCAGAACGTTTTGTAAATTAGAAACGTATCAGTGACAATTATCAAGGAACCGTTTTCAAAATGCACTCCTTTCAGCAGAGCCTAGCAATTCTTCCTTCAAAAAGACATTAAGCAAATGCATTGCTCTGAAAATGTCATTTGAAGAATACAATTGAATTAATTTATTTGTTTTATGATATTTTACAGTTAGTCATGTAAGAGACTTTCACTTTATTTTGTTCATCTGCTCATTTAGATAATGCTTTAACTGCCATAAATCCCGGCGATGGTTATAAAGGCACTGCATGAGAATACCAATATCTTCTAAATAGAGCATGGCTGTAACAGGCTGGGCTGAGTATTCACTTTATCTTTCATGTAGGCACTTGGCTTCATCTTCAAGTATGAATATTCTTCTCCTTTCTCAGGTAATACTATTAAAGTGTAATTAATTTTGAAGATGACGTGACGAAGGAAAATCTGTTGTAAACTACTAGAAGGTATATAAAGACCTCAATAAAAGTACATTTGAAATTTCTTAACTGAAAAGCCCCAAGTGAAACCGAAATCTTAATTGTGCTTTACTTCTAAAGCAGGAGATGAGGTACATGGATTTCTATTGAGTATTGTCCACAGTGTCTTGATTTGGTTGCTGTTTGGTTGCTAAGTCCTGTCCGACTCTATGACTCCATGGACTGCAGAACAGTAAGCTCCCTTGTCTTTCACTATCTCCTGTAGATTGCTCAGGTTCATGTCCAATAGGGAAATGTGAATATCTTAATATTTAAAACTTGGGTTAAGTACATGGATGTATGGAGACTTTTCTTCTCACAAAGTAATGGCGTCAAGTCTAGACAATACCGACTTAGCACACAATTGTCCACAGGCAGTAGGTCCCAATGTTTCTGCTGAATACTACTCCACCATTGTGATTAATGGAGAAAAGAAAAGACATGCCCTTCAGAGTGCAGAGTTTCAACGATAGCAAGTAGAGATAAGAAAGCCTCCCAGAGTGATCAATGAAAAGAAATAGAGGGAAAAAATAGAATGGGAAAGGCTAGAGATCTCTTAAAGAAATTTAGAGACACCAAGGGAACATTTCAGGCAAAGATGGGCACAATAAAGGACAGAAATGGTATGAAACTAACAGAAGTAAAAGATGTTAAGAAAATATGGCAATAATACACAAAAGAACTATACAAAAAAAATATCTTCATGACTCAGATAACAACAAGGGTGTGATCTCTCACCTATAACCAGACAGTCTGGAATGTAAAGTCAAGTGGGCCTTAGGAAGCATCACTACAATCAAAGCTAATAGAGGTGATGGAATTCCAGTTGAGCTATTGCAAATCCTAAAAGATGATGCTGTTTAAGTCCTACACTCAGTATGCCAGAAAATTTGAAAAACTCAGCAGTGGCTACAGGATTGGAAAAGGTCAGTTTTCATTCAAATCCCAAAGAAAGACAATGCCAAAAACTGTTCAAGCTACCGCACAATTGCACTCATTTCACTTGCTAGCAAGGTCATGCTCAAAATTCTCCAAGCCAGGCTTCAACAGTACATGAAATGAAAACTTCCAGATGTACAAGCTGGATTTAGAAAAGGCAGAGGAACCAGAGATCAAATTGCCAACATCCATTTGATTATAGAAAAAGGAAGAGCGTTCCAGAAAAATCTCTACTTCTGCTTCATTTACTACATGAAAGCCTTTATTGTGTGGCTCACAACAAACTGTGGAAAATTCTTCAAGAGATGGGAATAGTAGACCACCTGAACTGCCTCCTGAGAAATCTGTGTGCAGGTCAGGAAGCAACAGTTAGAACTGGACATGGAAAAATAGACTGATTCCAAATTGGGAAGAGTACGTCAGTGCTGTGTGTTGTCACCTTGCTCATTTTACTTATATCCAGAGTACATCATGCAAAATGCCAGGCTGGATGAAGCATAAGCTGGAATCAAGATTGCTGGGAGAAATATCAATAGCCTCAGATATTCACATGACACCAAAGTTATAGCAGAAAATGAAGAGGAACTAAAGAACATCTTAATGAAAGTGAAAAAGGAGACTGAAAAAACTAGCTTAAACTCAACATTCAAAACATGAAGATCATGTCATCTGGTCCCATCACTTCACAGCAAATAGTTGGGAAAACAATGGAAACAGTGATAGACTATTTTGGGGGGCTCCAAAATCACTGCAGGTGGTGACTGCAGTCATGAAATTAAAAGACATATGCTCCTTGGAAGTAAAGCTATGACAAACCTAGATAGCATATTAAAAAGCAGAGTCATTACTTGGCCAACAAAGGTTGTCTAGCCAAAGCTATGGTTTTTCCATTAGTCATGTATGGATGTGAGAGTTGGACCATAAACAAGGGTGAGCACTTAAGAGTTGATGCTTTTGAACTGTGGTGTTGGAGAAGACTTTTGAGAGTCCCTTGAACTACAAGGAGATCCAACCAGTCCATTCTAAATTAAATCAATCCTGGATATTTATTGGAAGGACTGATGCTGAAGCTGAAGCTTCAGTTGTTTGCCTCCTGATGCAAAGAGCTAACTCATTAGAAAAGACCCTGATGCCGGGCAAGATTGAAGGCAGGAGGAGAAGGGATCATCAGAGGATGAGATCGTTGGATGGCATCGCTGACTCAGTGGACATGAGTTTGAGCAAGCTCCAGGACATGGTGAAGGACAGAGGAGCCTGGCGTTCTGCACTCCATGGGGTCGCAAAGAGTTGGACATGACTGGGCAACTGAATGATGACAGTTGTGATTAACCAAACTTTAAGAAAGTATAAATATCCTAGAGAGTATCAGGCAGGTGTGTGGAAACTTGATGATGAGTCCTGTTCTCACTTTTTGGAGCATCCTCAGGTGATTACTTATTGAAATTACCTTGTCTAGAAAAGACTGTGTTCCCAGAGCCATAGTTTAATATTGTAGCTCACTGCAGATATCTTGCTTAGGAAAATAAAAATAACTTCAGGCTATGATTTAATAAAAAGAAATATATACCTTGTTTCTTGTTTTTGTTTTTTTCCTCTCAACTTCAATCTATCTTTTATAGTAACTTGAATCTAATCATAGAGCTTATATATATATTTGGATCAACAGTTTTGAAATATGAATAATGTCATTTAAGTGTTCTCTTAACTATTTAACTGATTAGTGTATCACTACATCTAAAAAATAGTAAAATTTGTTGAAAGTTACACTTCTAGAATTCCAAATAGTTTTTGGCATTAAAAATAACTGTTATTTATTTAGGATTCTAATATATCAGAATATTCTTTAAAATCACATTTAATCTTTTAAAGAATTTGTCTGAAGGAAACATGGTGCTTACCAGGTGGTGCTAGTGATAGAGAACCCACCTGCCACTGCAGGAGACTCAAGAGACTTGGTTTGATCCCCGAGTTGGGGAGATCCCCTGGAGGAGGGCATGGCAATGCACTCCTGTATTCTCGCCTAGAAAATCCCATGGACAGAGGACCTAGAGGGCAACCATCCATAGGGTCTCAAACAGTCAGACACAACTGAAGCACATTAGCATGCATGTATGGAAAGAATCCAACTGGTGACTTACCTGGAGATATAATTCCCTTTCCCACAAACCCTCTCTGAGTTTCACATGATGATGCCCTTTCAGAGCCTTCCCTATGCTAAATGGTAAAGAAAGAAAGATTCATTCACAATGTCCATTCACTGTTTACAAGTGTCAGTCTCAGGGTATACAGAAGGTTAATTTCTCCTTTTATGAGAATCCATTTCACTCTGCTCTTACTTTTTGATGGAACTCACTAAACTTATCTGACAATTTGCTTGGGTAAAGTTGATTTACATTTATGGAGTCCAGGCCGTCCTATGTTCCAAGGACCTAGTGCAATCTATCATTGTACCAGTAGCAAATGCAGCTTTCATTCAACAAGTATTTGTTGAGTGTATGTTATGTACCAGGTGTGAGTTCAAATAAAAGAGATATTGTTGTTGTTGTCTGGTCACTAAGTTGTGTTTGACTCTTTGCAAATTCATAGACCGCAGCATGCCAGGCTTCTCTGTTCTTCACCATCTCCCGTAGCTCACTACAACTTGCCCATTGAGATGATGACACCATCCGACCATCTCATCCTCTGTAGCCCCCTTCTCTTCCTGCCCTTTTTCTTTCTCAGCATCAGAGTCTTTTCCAATGATTCAGCTCTTCACATTAGGATTTAGCAGTGAAGAAAAAAAAGGCAAAAATCCCTGCCTTCATAAAATTGGCGTTTTAATGATGAGTGATATGATCAATATTTTAACAATTCCCTTGTTTCTTAGCTTTCTTTGGATCTTTATTTCCCTGTGTACATATCAAAATAAAATCTTGAGTTCTGTAAAAAAAAATTCAGCTGAGGCTTTAATTAGCATAGCATGAAATTAAAAGATGTATACTCCTTGGAAGGAAAGTTATGACCAACCTAGATAGCATATTAAAAAGCAGAGACATTACTTTGCCAACCAAGATCCATCTAGTCAAGGCTATGGTTTTTCCAGTAGTCGTGTATGGATGTGAGAGTTGTACTGTGAAGAAAGCTGAGTGCTGAAAAATTGATGCTTTTGATCTGTGGTGTTGGAGAAGACTCTTGAGAGTCCCTTGGACTGCAAGGAGATCCAACCAGTCCATCCTAAAGGAGATCAGTCCTGGGTTTTCATTGGAAGGACTGATGTTGAAGCTGAAACTCCAATACTTTGGCCATCTCATGCAAAGAACCGACTCATTGGAAAAGACCCTGATGCTGGGAAAGATTGAGGGCAGGAGGAGAAGGGGATGACAGAGGATGAGATGGCTGGATGGCATCACCAACTCGATGGATATGGGTTTGGGTGGACTCTGGGAGTTGGTGATGGACAGGGAGGTCTGGTGTGTTGCATTTCATGGGGTCACAAAGAGTTGGACATGACTGAGGGACTGAACTGAACTAAACTGAATTTCTCCACCAATTTGGCATAAATCGACATTTCTACGTCATCTCACTGATTTACTTATATCTTTCTTGATCCTTTACTGAGGTCATTGATTATGCCTTTAGGTGTATATTTAATAGCTACTAGGTGTTCTATTGTAAGCTTATCATAAATATTTTACTTTCTATTATGTCACTACAGACGGTTCATGGGGTCACAAAAAGTCAGACACGACTGAGCAACTGAACTGACTGACTGACAGACAAATTATTCTGCATTTTGTAATTTACTCATGTATTCAATAAATAAGCTGAACTCTCTCATTCATTATTATAGTTTGTCTATGCTTCTTACATATGTAGATGACATAATTATAGGCAAGTGATGATTTTTTTTAACCTAAAAATCACTACATTGCTTGCTTCTCTCTCTCTCTCTCTTTTTTTTTCTCTTACAACAATGGCTGGGAATTCTATTCTTTGTTGAACAGTAGTGTTGAAAACACACATGCTTGTCTTGTTCTGCTTTTTAGTGGAAATGAGCTCTATAATTTTTCCATTGATAATAATGTTTGCTGTAGATTTTTGATAAGCTACTTTAGGCAAGTTAAGGAAATTCTCTTTTATTTCTAACAGGCTGAGGGTTCTTAAAAGTCATAAATAGATATTGAACATCGTCAAATGCTTTTTCTGAATCTATTCAGATGATTATATTATTTTCTTCCTTAAATCTGACAATTGTACTGATAGATTATTTATTACAGAAATATTTTTCCCTTCTTGGATAAACATACTTGGTCATGATTTATTAATCTCACACACTGTTGGATTTGAACAGACAATATTTTATTTATATCTACATAGATTAGTTAAATACAACCATAATTTTTTATACTATCTTCATCTGTTATGAAATGATTCTGTTTCCCATACAATAAGCTGATTAAAAATGTTGAGGGTTGTTGCAATTCATTGTTCAACCAGTTTTCCAATTGGCAAATTGTTCAGCTGACCAATGTTTTGCTTTTACAAACTAATGAAACTTTCATATATATATATGTATATGTAAAATTTGTGTAAGTGACTACTGAGGGATAATTTTATGGCAATAAAATCCTTGGGACAAAATTAAATAAATACAACCAAAATAACCTCCAAAAAGCTTCACACTCCCACAACCATATTTTTAGAGGTTTTGCTTCTCTCCTTGTGTCCAAGCATGAAGTATCAAAAATGCTCTTATTTTCACAGAATATTTGTGAGGCCAGTCCTAAAGCTGGTACTGTTTGAATCTGAATCATGACTTCTACATTTGCTCACTTTGAGAAGTTGGTCAGTTTCCTCATTTCATAGGGCTGTTGGGAGGATTAAATGAGTTAACAATGTAAAATGCTACAGTGTGGAAGACATAATATTTATCAGTAACTTGAAAATATTTTTAATCCTAATGTTTTCATAATGTGAAATAGTTATGTTAACTAGCATTTATTTTATTGTAAAATCAAAATTTTGTTAATTTTTTACCTTTTTTAAATAAATTGTCTATAATTTGCTTTTTTGTCACTTCATTATAATCTATACCAACTTTTTACAAATGGAGAAATTTGGTGTTAGCTATCACATTTAGGTTGTAAACTATATTCTTTGCTATCCAATGGACATTTGACTTAAATTTTCACTTTCCTTTTTAAACCTATCAATTTTTCTCTTATGGCCTTTGACTTATGTTTATATTTTTGCACATTGCAATTATAGAAAAAAACTACATGCTTTTTTCCTTGAGCTGTTACTATTTTATTTTTTACATTTAAACTCTTGATCTAACTGTAATGTTCTTTGACTTAGTGATAAGGTAGAGATCTGGCTTAATTTTTTGCCAAATAATGAGTTATCCCAAACTGATCAATATATGAAGCATAATTCCTCTTCTCATGCAAAATGAGACTGCTTTATAATTTGAATTTTTGCATTTTTTTGTGTTTATATGCTCTGTATTATTTGATAGACTATGTGTTTCCTTTTCATATATAATGGCATTAATTTTTGTAGCTATATACTAGGTTTAATGTCGACTGGATGACTCAAGATTGCCAGCACATATAGGAAATTTTAAGCTTAAGAAATAAAGAGCATGGGGGAGAAAATGCTAGGAGAAATATCAACAACCTCAGATATGCAGATGATACCACCCTAATGACAGAAAGCGGAGGACCTAAAGAGCCTCTTGATGAAAGTGAAAGAGGGGAGTGAAAAAGCTGGCTTAAACTCGGCATTCAAGAAACTAAGATCATGGCATCCTGTCCCATAACTTTGTGGCAAATAGATGGAGAAAAAAATAGAAACAGTGACAGACTTTATTATCTTTGGCTCCCAAATCACTGCAGACTGTGACTGCAGCCATGAAATTAAAAGATGCTTACTCCTGGGAAGAAAAACTGTGTCAAACCTAGATAGCATCTTAAGAGGCAGAGACATCACTTTGCTGACAAAGGCCTGTAGAGTCAAAGTTATGGTTTTCCAATAGTCATGTATGGATGTGAAAGTTGAATCACAAAGAAGGCTGAGCACTGAAGAATTTATGCTTTCCAACTGTGGTGCTGGAGGACTCCTGAAATCACACCTGAAGGTCACACCAGTCAATCCTAAAGCGACTCAAACCTGAATATTCCTTGGAGGGACTTGTACAGAAGCTGAAGCTCCAATACTTTGGCCACCTGATGCAAAGAGCTGACTCGCTGGAAAAGACCCTGATGCTGGCAAAGAGGCAGCACAGGATGGGAAAAGGATGACAAAGTCTGAGATGGTTAGATGCTATCATCGACTCAATGAACATGAGTTTGCACAAACTCAGGGAGACAGTGAAGGACGAGGAGGCCTGGTGTGTTGCAGTTCAGGGGGTTGCAAGGAGTCGGACACAGCTTAGACACTGAACAACAGATCTTGGTAAGTGTTGGCCTACCATAGTTCTGCTACCTGTTTTCAGAATTTTCTTGATGAGATTTAGTATCATTTTTCTAAGCTACTCTCTAATATGATTTTTAATGTTTCAATGGGATCTGAACACTGTATAAACATCGTTTTACTTTTTATGATCCCTAGTGAATGACTGATTGGGTTGAAAAGTACTGACCCTGGTTATAAACAGCTCGCCTTGCAAAAGTCCCAGAGGCTTTGATTCGTCGCTGTGTCTGTCTGTACTTCGTGTGAAATGACTACGGCCTTAAGCAAAGGGGCTTGAATGGAATTTGAAGGTTCCATGTGTTTGCAGTAGTTTTTCACAGACATTTCTGTTTCACATCTGGTTACTCCTTTGACTCCTCTCCTCATAAGTTTCAGTTCAGTTCAGTTCAGTTCAGTTCAGTCGCTCAGTCGTGTCCGACTCTTTGCGACCTAGACAAATCTCGTAATCTGATGACCTGTCCTAAAAGAACTCATTCGAGGGATAGGATGTTGGGCAAATATCTCTAAGCTACAGTGGACTGTTTACAGGTGAAATAATTTTGACCTTCATATCTTCCCCCACCCCGCCCAAAACACACACACATAAGTTAAATGTAACTTCTTTTTGCAATGCTTGCATTTCTGTTCAAGTTATCTAATAGAACGGAAGGTACCCCTAATCCACTAAAGTTCATGATTTCTTACCTCGGGACAGGGTCCTTTCACATCTGTGGCTTTAAATTAAGCACCTTTCCCACGCAGTCCACCTGCGGTTCCTCTTCTGCAGAGATTGTGCTCTTCCGGTTCCTTGACTGTGACAAGAGGACGCCTCACATGGCCCCCCAGCCCCGTCCTGGCCTCTCTGCGCTCATTTCACCCTTCTTTGATCAATTTTACACCAGCATTAAGCTTCCACTGTCCAGAATTAACCATCACTGTCTCTGTAAGAACGTTTGAGGCCCCACAATAGCCGCTTACATTTAATTAAAGCCTCTTAAATTAAGACCCAGGACAGTTAGTGCGTTACTCTACTCACCGGGTCTCTTCTCACGCTACATTCCAACTGTTGCTCTCTGTTTCTGCTAAACAAATTCACTCATACATATTAACCTTTTATTCCCCCTTAAAGCCATTCTTTCTATCGTTGTCCTCTTGTTCAACTCTCTCTTCAAGTCTCACTTGACCTCTGAATTTATTTCAACTTTGCTGTCCCTTTCTGCAGATTCTCTCTGAATGCATGTTTGTTCCTATTTCTTCATCTGTTTACTAAATATTGTTTGGCAATATTGGATCCTAGGAAAAAAGCTGTCTTCAGACAGCCATAATACAAAATTATAATAAAATTACTAAGAAAGTTACTTCTCTTTCTAATTTTCTGTAAAAAGGGATATAACATTTACCACCTCATGTTATTTGAAAATTATTATATATATTTGTATATTCTCTCTATGTACATGTATATACTATACATATACTTTATATATAAAAATATATAAATTTAAATACTTCATAATTTTATAAAGTATATTAAGTAGATTTTAGTATTTTCTATACATACTAAATATGTAAAGTATTTAGAGCATGTCTATACCTATCTATCTGTCTATCTTCTCCATGTCCATTCATTTTGTTAGCCTTATCACCATTACTCCAAAATACACCCAACTCTAGGTAAATAGTATGTGCTCAGTTAGCATCCATCAAGTGCATATTTAGCTCATGTATGAACGATAACATAGCTTTGTGACTCCTATAATTCCCTTCTCAATATACAGAGAAATTGACAAGGGTATAGAATATAATGGAGTATCTTTGAAAATGCCTATCACTACAAATTAAAACTCTGACTATGCCAGCTGTTTTCCAAACTAGTTGGTTTGGTTGTCTAATAATAATGAATAAATGTTTCCATTAATAATTAGTGAGAATTAAAAATGCTTAACATCTCTACATGCTACAGCACCATCACAATTTAAAAATCAAGACATTTGTTTCAATTGCAATTGTATCCTTATTTTAATATCCATATCCCTAAAATATTAGGAATAAAATCCTTTGATAAATAAAGCATTACGAATTATTCTTAAACTTTTAATTAATCTCTGAAATTGACATCTATAATTATATTAATTAATGAATTCCTCTGAAAGATAATTACATGAGCTTAATTTCAAAATATTTATATTTCCCAAGCTTTATTTAGAAACAATTGACATATAATGTTATGTAAATTTGAAATATATATATTGTTGATTTGATACACATATATACATATGGATATTTTTATTAGAGCATAGTTTTACCAAGCTGTGTCAGTTTCTACTGTACAATGAGGTGAATCAGCTGTATGTATACATACATGCTCTCCCTCTTGTACCTCCTCCCCAGCGACACCCTGCCATGCCTCTCTAGGTCATCACAGAGCACTGAGCTGAGCTCCCTGGTTTATGCCGCACCTTCCCACTAGCTTTTACATGTGGTAATGTAAGCAGAGACAATCATTTACTGTCAAAGGTCCATCTAGTCAAAGGTATGGTTTTTCCAGTAGTCATATATGGATTTGAGAGTTGGACCATAAAGAAAGCTGAGCACCAAAGAATTGATGCTTTTGAACTGTGGCATTGGAGAAGACTCTTGAGAGTCCCTTGGACTGCAAGGAGATCCAACCACTCCATCCTAAAGGAAATCAGTTGTGAATATTCATTGGAAGGACTGATGCTGAAGCTGAAACTCCAATCCTTTGGGCACCTGATGCAAAGAACTGATTCATTGGAAAAGACCGTGATGCTGGCAAAGATTGAAGGTAGGAGAAGGGGACAACAGAGGATGAGATGGATGGATGGCATCATGGACATGAGTTTGAGCAAGATGTGGGATTTGGTGATGGACAGGGAAGCCTGGTGGGCTGCAGTCTATGGGGCTGCAAAGAGTCAGACAGGGCTGAGTGACTGAACTGAACAAAATGATTACCACCATAGGTTAGCTAACACCTCCATCATGTCACATAATTACCATTTCCTTTCTGTGGTGAAAGCACTTAAGATTTATTTATACTTCCAAGTGTATAATTCAATATTAAGATCTCCAATCACCAGGCTGTACATGTGATTTTCCAGAATATATTCGTCTTATGACTGAAACTTTGCATCCATTGACTGTGTGTTAGTCACTCAGTCGTGTCTGCCTCCTTGTGACCCCATAGACTGCAGCCTGCAAGGTCCCCTGTCCGTGGGATTCTCCAGGAAAGAACTCTGGAGTGGATTGCCATTTACTTCTCCAATCCATTGACTAACATCCCCCATTTCCCACAGGCCCCAGACACTGGGTTCCCACATTGCAGGCCGATTCTTTACCAGCTGAGCCACCAGGGAAGCCAAGCAACTTCTCAACTGGGTTCACCTGAAGAGTAATTTTGACACAGTTTATCTGAATGTCTACAATTCTTAAAGGATACTTTCTTGCACCCAGCAGAGGATAGGTAACTTCTGGTACTTCTAAATACCTCTTCATTATAGAAGTAAACTTGATTTAGAAGATTACCAAGATACCCTTCTATCTGACTTAGAAACTTATTGGATGGTGTGCTCAGTCATGTTTGACTCCTTGCGACCCCATGGACTGTATCCCTCCACGCTCCTCTGTCCATGGGATTCTCCAGGCAAGAACACTGGAGTAGGTTTCCATTTCATTTTCCAAGGGGTATTTTTGAGGCAGGGATCAAACCACTCTTGTGCCTCCTGCATTGGCAGGTGAGGTCTTTACCACTAGCACCATCTGGGGAACCCTCAGAAACTTATTAGTGTTACATAAAAATTATCAAAGTTGAACAAATATACCACAAAAACACGTAGAAATCAAACAGATGAGTCATTTCATGGTTTAATTATACTCAAGCAGATTTTCCAGGGTGAAAGGAGTACTAAGAAAGCATTTTATCTTCCTGCTTTTCAAAAATTTTACATTTCTATCACTGACAAGGTACACGAAGCCAACTTTTTTAATTGAATGTACTTATAAAAGATGGTATTCAGATGTTATAAAATGTATATTTTTGACATTTGACTTTATATTTCCTATTTTTATTTATAATTATCTGGAAGTCTGCTTTAATTTAACAAAAAAAGTGTAAGTGACATTAAATTCTTGGTAGAAGTAGCCATATTAAAAATATGTGTACACACACACACACACACACACACACACACACACACACACATGGGCTTTCCTGGTGACTTAGATGGTAAAGAACCTTCCTGCAATGCAGGAGACCTGGGTTCAATCCCTGGGTTGGGAATATCCCATGGAGAAGGACATGGCAACACATTACAGTATTCTTGCCTGGAGAATCCCATGGACTGTATAATTCATGACATCACAAAGAGTCAGACATGACTGAGCAGTTTTCACTCAAACTTCTCCCAACTCTAAGGCAAAACATCATTTGAAAAAAAAATACTTAAATTGTCATATTTTATATGAATATACATTTTTTATTAAGCAAATGTAGAAATATCCAGGCCCTGTATCTAAGTATTGATGATATTTCACTATATTTATTACCTGGTACTCTGGATTTTTTCAAGGAAACCAATTCTGAAAGGTATCCATTAGCTGATCTTCACATTTCTAAAAATATCATTAATTTTTTTTCATATATTTTTATTAGTTGGAGGCTAATTGCTTTACAATATTGTAGTGGGTTTTGTCATACATTGACATGAATCAGCCATGGATTTACATGTGTTCCCCATCCCGATCCCCCCTCCCACCTCCCTCTCTATCCGATCCCTCTTGGTCTTTAATTTTGACATCACTGTGGTCACACTTGAGCCAGCCATCAGTCTAGATGATTGCCAAGTCCTCGGTGCCTCTCTCAATTAACAGTGAGTAAAAGTCACCTGGGGCTTAGCAAAAGCAAAACAGAATAAAGCAAAGAAGAAAACAATAAGCAAACACAATTTCACTTGCTCTATACATCATGAGAAACTCTGTGCTGGAAGAAGCACAAGCTGGAATCAAGATTTCCGGGAGAAATATCAATAACCTCAGATATGCAGATGATATCACCCTTATGGCAGAAAGTGAAGAATAACTAAAAAGCCTCTTGATGAAAGTGAAAGAGGAGAGTAAAAAAGTTGGCTTAAACTCACCATTCAGAAAACTAAGATCATGGCATCCGGTCCCATCACTTCATGGCAAATGGATGGGGAAACAGTGGAAAGAGTTGCTGACTTTATTTTTTGGGCTCCAAAGTAACTGCAGATGCTGACTGCAGCCATGAAATTAAAAGACGCTTACTCCTTGGAAAGAAAGTTATGACCAACCTAAACAGAATATTAAAAAACAGAGACATTACTTTGCCAACAAAGGTCCATCTAGTCAAGGCTATGGTTTTTCCAGTGGTCATGTATGGATGTGGGAGTTGGACTGTGAAGAAAGCTGAGCACCGAAGAATCGATGCTTTTGAACTGTGGTGTTGGAGAAGACTCTTGAGAGTCGCTTGGACTACAAGGAGATCCAACCAGTCCATCCTAAAGGAGATCAGTCCTGGGTGTTCATTGGAAGGACTGATGCTGAAGCTGAAACTCCAATACTTTGGCCACCTGTTGTGAAGAGCTGACTCATTGGAAAAGACCCTGATGCTGGGAAAGATTGAGGGCAGGGGGAGAAGGGGACGACAGAAGATGAGATGGTTGGATGGCATCATCAACTCAATGGGCATGAGTTTAGGTAAATCCTAGGAGTTGATGATGGACAGGGAGGCCTGGTCTGCTGCAGTTCATGGGGTTGCAAAGAGTTGGACATGACTGAGCAAATGAACTGAACTGATAAGCAAAGATTCTGATTTGATAACCAAGAGATGGGCTAATGCTCACTTCTAATATGTACTTTAGATCTTTCTAATGCAGTTGTTCTATACATCACAGGATTCCAAAGACAATTGTTTAAATTTACCTGAGACATTTTCTTTTCAATTTTGCCATCTATCTTCCTCACAAAACAAACTTACATATGTTTTGTGGTCATTTCTTGTTTCATTTAGCTGATATCCTAACAAGGAGTATAGAGAGCTTTTTTAAAACCACCTGATACATTCCATGAAATCAGGGATTCTTCTGGAAGATATTTCTCTTCTTTTTGGTACATTTATTGCTGACTGTAACAATCTAAATGGGTAGGATGGGGTGGCGGTGGGAGGGACGTTGGAAAAGGAGGGAACGTAGGTATACTGATGGCTGATTTATGTTGATTTTTTGGCAGAAACCAACACAATATTGTAGAGCAATTATCCTTCAATTAAAAATAAGTAAATTTAGAAAAAAAATGAAAAAAGTTTCCTTAGGAATGATGGCAACTATTTTAATAGCTGTTTTTAGTGGTAGTTTCATTGGTGTTGGCTATATTTTAAAATAAATTTAAAATGTGATTGATGCACAGATGAATCATGAAAATGTACTGTAAGGTATGGAATTTAATCAAATTCTGTGTACCAGAGGCACATTTTTTAAAGATACAGAAGTCTCAATTCACATCATTGAAGAAAATCAGTCTAGCTAAAAGGTGTTTAGCTGCATGTGAAGTAAACATCAGAATGGTTTTATTTTGTGTGCTTCTTTTTTCTAAGCAGCCAGCAGCATTTTGCACTCTCCTTTTGGTGTGCGCCTGTCAGTGGTGGCGGAAATAAGAACCTTCTGCAGTGGCTTATCCCCTCTTTCCAGGAGGGAAAAATGAAAGGTCAGAACAATGATTTGCTGACTCCTGGAGAGTCAGTGTAATGGTGGCTCTCAGCTAATCTTAGTGCCAGAGATTTCCAGTCAGGAGAAAGTTCATTTCTAAAAGAAGGTAAAGTCCTTGGAGACTAGCCAGGGTTGTAAAAAATAATGCCATTGTTCCTGTGGTCCTTTCTTTATACAGAAGTCTAAAGCACAGATTGCTTAAAGGTAATATTAGATCCATTAGTTTCCATTTAGTAAATCCCAGTATTTTGAGGCAGTCAGTGCAGAGAAAAAAGAAATAATATAACAACAAATAAGCAGGAGGAATCAGCACATGGTGTGTATAAAAAAATGAAAAAAGCTAAAAAAAAATAGTTTTCATTTACTTAACATAAAGAGTATTCAGATTATTTTGTGCACATTATTTCAATTAGTTTAAAAACATAAAATATGGATCAGTTCAGTTCAGTCACTCAGTCGTGTCCAACTCTTTGCGACCCCATGAACTGCAACACACCAGGCCTCCCTGTCCATCATCAACTCCTGGAGTCCATCCAGAACCCATGTCCATTGAGTCGGTGATGCCATCCAACCATCTCATCCTCTGTCGTCCCCTTCTCCTCCCGCCTTCAATCTTTCCCAACATCAGGGTATTTTCAAATGAGTTAGCTCTTCACATCAGGTGGCCAAAGTAATGGAGTTTCAGCTTCAGCATCCGTCCTTCCAGTGAACATCCAGGACTGATTTCTTTTAGGATGGACTGGTTGGATCTCCCTGCAGTCCAAGGGACTCTCAAGAGTCTTCTCCAAGATCACAGTTCAAAAGCATCAATTCTTTCACGCTCAGCTTTTCTTTACAGTCCATCTCTCACATCCATACATGACCACTGGAAAAACCATAGCCTTGACTGTGGATAGTTAACTCCATTTCATTGATAAGAAATCTATTGAAACATAAATAGGTTCAGTAAGTTTCTCCCACTGCATGGACAGCAAATGTTAATTTTTCCAACAATTCTGGGTTCCCAAATGTTTGCTCTTCCTAACAGGAAGCACCTATACTGCACTTTCCCTGTTCTGTACACGTGTCCCAGTGATGGAAATACGACCGCCATCCCCATTTCCCGGGTGATAAGCTGAAACTTAGAGAAACTTGGTGACAGGTGTAAGGTAAAGCCAGGACCCCAGCCCTGTGTTCAGCGCACCCACAGTCTGAATCAGGGTGTGACAACTACTGTGAACGCCTTTGCTATGCAGAGCTTTGTGGGGAGGCTGGAAGGGAGAGAATGGAGTCTGACAAACACAGGCCCCTGCGTGTACTCCCCGGTCATCGGCATGGCTCACTTTGATGCTCTGTGCCTGTCTGGTTGGCACAGCTGTATCTCATTGTGGAATAAAATATTTTCCCATCATTGACTGATTAAGGTGCTTATTCAATAAAACCAGTCAATCCTAAAGGAAATCAACCCTGAATGAATACTTATTGGAAGGACTGATGCAGCAGCTAAAACCCCAATTCTTTGCACCTGATGTGAAGAACTGACTCACTGGAAAAGATCCTGATGCTGGGAAAGATGGAGGGCAGAAGAAGAAGAGGGTGACGGAGAATGAAATGGTTGGATGGCATTACTGATTCAATGGGCATGAACTTGGGCAAACTCCAGGAAATAGTGAAGGACAGGGAGACCTGGCGTGCTGTAGTCCGTGGGGTGGCAACGATTTGGACATGACTTAATGATTGAACAACATTCAATAAAAAATCCACTGCGTGTAGAAATCCCAGTACAAATGGACCAGCCTGGAAAAGGAAGTCATCTTATAAATTTCCAACTTCAGGATAATGAGTTTCTTGAGGCAGCCTAGAATAGTTGAATATTACAGAGAAAATACAATATAAGCCTCAAACTGCATGCATAGAGGAAGGTGGATAATTAATACAGATTTTTTTGGCTGGCATTTCGAAAGCCCAGTAGTAATCTTTGTGTATCCTTAGAGGGCACGATTGTAAACTTGGTTTTAATCACATGTGTTAATATGCCAGTTAAAAAAAAGAATCCACTCAATTATTTACAAATGATAAATTATGGAAAGGCATGCTGGCATGCAAGAGTGGTGAGTTTCTGCCAGGGACATTAGGCAGCAAGTCATTAGTGGGACACAGTTTCCAAAAACGTGAACTTAGCTCTCCTGCAGGAGTTGGTGCTTCTTCTCTGAGACTCTGCTCTTGAGTATTCACGTGGCTCTGTGTGTCTGTTTGTGACCTGCTACATGGAAGCCTGGGCTGGAGAAGAGGTTTCGAGGTGACTTTAACCAGTGAGGGTGATGATTATTTATTCATCAACCACAGATATCTTTCAGGATTCACTTTATGGTGAACACTCATCAGAGGCTGAATCTGCAAAGCTGAAGAAGATGCACACATTCCTGTGGACCCAGACTGTTCAGTGGAGTAGCCAGTCCTGGGAATTAATGGGTGATCAGAGTCAGAATCATTAGTTTGGCTAGATCAAGAAAAGGAAAGATGTAGACCCTTTGCAACCCCATGGACTATAGCCCACCAGGCTCCTATGTCCATGGGGTTCTCCAGACAAGAACACTGGAGTGGGTGGCCATTCCCTTCTCCAGGGGATCTTCCTGACCCTGGGATTGAACCCAGGTCTCCTGCATCTCAGGCAAACTCTTTACCACCTGAGCTATCTGGAAAGCCTTACTTTGGATTACATCATTTTTTATTTTTATTTTATCACTCCAGTATTACACTGAGCATGGAGCCCTGAACTATCTAGCTGAGGATCAATAAATGTAGGTTTGTGTCATTTATATTTCCCTGTATAATGTTTAACTTTGGAAGTGCAAGACACACCAAGAGTAAAATGAATGTCTGCCTTTTTTGCATGACAGCTTCAAGTGGAAAATACTAGTGAAAATTCAATGAATTTTAGGTCAAATCTTTTTTTTTTTTTTTTTAACCTCTGTGGTGAACTATTGGGGATGTGAAAAGGGATACTTTAACACAGTGAGGCGAGGCTATTCTATGTACAGACTTTCTGCCTGAATTTTCAGGAAGACATATTTGGCTGAAAGAACACCCACAACTGATTGAAGGAGGAGGCGATGTATTGTGTCACCAACTAAGAAGCTCAGAGGTGATGCAGGATCACTGATGGCTTACGGACCTGAACTCTTCCCACTACTCCACTGAGCTCTCCCCAGGAGGGCTCTTCAGGCTGGTAGCAAAAGGGCCGCATCCATGCCTGGGTTGGCGGCTGTGCTTTGTGCAGAGGGATCACAAAGGCCATATCTTCTTATAAACTTCTCTTAGACATGGGGAATATTTTTCAAAAATCCCCAGCAGAGTTCCCCCTCAGGTATCCCTGTCTAGAATGTAGTAATCAATACCGCTGGGAGCCAATTGCTATCAGGAATTTCGCTATTGTTGCTCAGTTGTTAATTTGTGTCTGACTCTTTGGGACCCTGTGGACCATAGCCCGCCTGACTTCTCTGTCCTCCACTGTCTCCTGGAGTTTGCGCAGATTGAGTCAGTGATGCCATCCGATCATTTCATTCTCTGTTGTCCCCTTCTCCTCCCGTTTTCCATCTTTCCCAGCATCAGGGTCTTTTCCAGTGAGTTGGTTCTTTGCATCAGGTGGCCGAAATATTGGAGCTTCAGCTTCAGCATCAGTCCTTCCAATGAATATTCAGCACTAGTTTTCTTTAGGATTGAGTGTTTTGGTCTCCTTGCAGTCCATGGGACTCTGGAGGCTTATTCAACACCACAGTTCAAAAGCACCAACTCTTCAGTGCTCAGCCTTCTTTATGATCCAACTCGCATCTATACATGACTACTGGAAAATCCATAACTTTGACTAGATGGACCTTTGTTGGCAAAACGATGTCTCTGCTTTTTAATACACTGTTTAGGTTTGACACAGCTTTCCTTCCAAGGAGCAAGCACCTTTTAATTTCATGGCTCTAGACACAGTCCACAGTGATTTGGGAGCTCGAGCAAAGAAAGTCTGCCACTGCTTCCACTTTCCTCCTTCTATTTGTCAAAAAGTGATGGGGCCAGATGCCACGATCTTAGTTTTTTGAATGTTGAGTTTTAGGCCAGCATTTTCACTCTCTTCTTTCACCCTTATCAAGAGACTCTTTAGTTCCTCTTTTCTTTCTGCCATTAGGGTGGTGTCATCTGCCTATATGAGGATGTTGATATTTCTCCTGGCAATCTTGATTCTGGCTTAGCTTCATCCAGTTTGGCATTTTGTATGATGTACTCTGCATATAAGTTAAACTAGCTGAGTGACAATACTTGACAAACCTTGACATACTCCTTTCACAATTTGAAACCAGCCCATTGTTCCATGTCTGGTTCCAACTGTTGCTTCTTGACTTGCATACTTATTTCTCCAGAGGCAAGTCAGGTAGTCTGATATTCCCATATCTATAAGGATTTTCCAGTTTGTTGTGATCCACACAGTCAAAAGCTTTGGTGTAGTCAGTAAAGCAGAAGTAGATGTTTCTCTGGAACTCTCTTGCTTTTTTGATGATCCAACAGATGTTCACAATTTGATCTCTGGTTCCTCTGCCTTTTCTAAATCCAGCTTGAACATCTGGGAGTTCTTAGTTCACATACTGCTGAAGCCTAGCTTGGAGAATTTTGAGCATTAATTTGCTAGCATGTGAGATGAGTGCAATTGTGTGGTAGTTTGAACATTCTTTGTCATTGCCTTTCTTTGGGATTGGAATGAACACTGACCTTTTCCAGTCCTGTGGCCACTGCTAAATTTTCCAAATTTGCTGGCATATTGAGTGCAGCGCTTTCAGAGAATCATCTTTTAAGACTTGAAATAGCTCAGCTGGAATTCCACCACCTCCCCTAGCTTTGTTCATAGTGATGCTTCCTAAGGCCCGCTTGACTTTGGACTCCAGGATGTCTGGCTTCAGCTGAGTGATCACACCATCGTGGTTATCTGCATCATTATGATCTTTTTGTATAGTTCTTCTGTGTATTCTTGCCACCTCTCCTTAATGTCTTGTGCTTCTGTCAGGTCCATACAACTTCTGCCCTTTATTATGCCCATCTTTGCATGAAATGTTCCCTTGGTATCTCTAATTTTCTTGAAGAAATCTCTAGTCTTTCCCATTCTATTGTTTACCTCTATTTCTTTGCACTGATCACTGAGGAAGGTTTTTTTTTTCTCTCCTTGCTGTTCTTTGGAACTCTGCATTCAAGTGGGTTTATCTTTCCTTTTCTCCTTTGCCTTTAGCTTCTCTTCTTTTCTCAGCTACTTGTAAGGCCTCCTCAGACAACCATTTTGCTTTTCTTGGTGATGGTCTTGATCCCTGCCTCCTCTGCAACGTCATGAACCTTCGCCCATCGTTCTTCAGGCACTCTGACTGTCAGATTTAATCCCTGAATCTATTTCTCACTTCCACTATATAATCGTAACATACCTGAATGGTCTAGTGGTTTTCCCTGCTTCCTTCAGTTTGGGTCTGAATTTTTGCCTGTCTGATAGGAGCAGTTTATTCCTGGCTGCAATGGTCGTGATGCAAGAGGGTAGGAAGCTACTCACTGGGGGCCTGGGAGTCACTGTGGAGCACAGGTATGCAGGCCTCAGCTGGAGCCTCCTTCTGGATTCTGCCTAATAACAGCACCGTGTACATTTCTGAGGTCGGATTTCAACTGACTTCCTCACCGAGAGTGTCCTTCAATTTATGATTATTAATTCTTAGCAATCTTCCCAACACACACATTACTCAAGTAATCTGCCCTCTTGGATTTCTACAGTAGAGTTTGCACCTCATTAAATCTTCATGTGAACTATGTATGCATCCACATCTCTGCTGGAATAAAACGTTTATGTGGGAATATCCCCGATGCAAACTAGCTTCAGTGATTTTAACTAATGTTATTTCTTTTCTATATAATTTTTGATTTTGTCTATCTAAAATTGGCCTCAATACAGACTCTGCCACATCATTTCCCTCCCCAGAGTCAACAACATTTCTGATTTGGTTCACAGCTGCCTTTGCCCCCCATAAGCCACGTTCTTATCCTCAGTGAATTCCACAGTATCTTTATTTCCTATGGGAAATGAGAAACTGTCCAGCAACAAGGTCAAGAAACAAAAAAACATGTTATGTAAAAGCCATGATTTGTTTGATAAATTCCCCAAAACAGAACTTATTGAATAAGAGAAAAAAAATTACATATTGTGTGACACAGTGTTTATATAACTACTTTTGAGATTATTGAATGAAAGGAACATCTCCAACAAACATTTCCTCCTATTTTCTTATTTTACCTTTCATTTCTACTTTTCTTCCATTTCTGTTTTGCTTTTGTATTTTTGTTGTGTTTTTCATTGTTACTCTTGGGTGCTGGTAGTTATCATTTCCTACCGGCTCATCAGTGATGATTAAGCTATATTCCAGCTTTAATATAAAGACAAAAATAAATTGATTTGGTAGACTTAAATTTTAAGTCTGTAGAAATATCCATGGATTTACAAGTGCTCACATCTGGGCTAATTCTGATTACAAATTATTAAGACAGTTTTCCAAATGTCACATATGGAAATCTATATCATCTTTAGGGTCAGCATAACTCAAGTTTACCCAGACTGTTACCACCATCTGCCTTTTTGAGAACAAGAAAGCTCTGGTTCCTGCTTTTGGTGAAATGGAAGCCTGTTGTCTTGGTGTTTGAATGACTTTTGGTGACAGAGTTTCTCCATCAATTGCCCCAGGTGTCTTTGTGACATCTGTCTGTATCTTCTTCTTGTTCATTTCTCAATCATGTCTAACTCTGAAGCTCTATGGACTGCAGACACCTGACCTTCACTATCTCCCAGCGTTTGCCCAAACTCATGTCCAATGTGTGGGTGAGGCTAGTCAACCATCTCATCCTCTGCTGTTATCTAAACACAGATCTGGGAATACAAATAGATTGTGCTTTTCAAGGAATATCTTTGTTTACAGCATTTTGCCCTTAGGCTCAGAATTTTCTGAACAATATCGCTCAAGAAAATTAATAATCACTCCCTTTGGTTTCAGAAAAGCCCATCCTGGGATCTTAGATAATATGATGATAAGGCATTTGTTATACTTACTATGTGCTAGAGAACATCAGAGCCTCAAGTAGTTTTCCATAAAAGAAAATAACTTGAGGTTTCCTTCTCTTCACTAGAGCTTGAATTTTCTCAAGTCTGCCTTTGAAAGAGCTGCATTCTGTGCTGCGTCTTCGTTATTCTTACCAAAGTGAAATATTATTCAGACCGCTGGCTGGTAAATGTTCTAGGAACATGATGTAAATGTTCTTCCTGGAAACAACCAATCCATTTCTGCACGGCTTTAAATTACACTTTCAATCCCTTCTCCTTTCTCATCTGATAATGTATCTTTTCTCACTTCCTTCTGTTCATTAATATTTTCCTTTCCTATTATTTGTCATTATGGTCTATGGCTGTTGTTTAACTCTCTAAGGCGATTTATACCATTTGCATGAATAATGTTACATAAAATAAAATAGTACCGCAGCGTAGATTAAGGAAACTCACTTTATAATATCTGATTAATTGTGACTACTCTTTCCATAATGAATTAATACAACATGTGCTTCATCATATGTTATGGAGATGTGTAATGCATGAAAAATTTTGTGTGCTTTGCTTTAATCAGCATTTTATACCAAGTTCCATTATCATCTATAAAATGCTTTAAAATTGTTCTTAGGCAATCCAGATAGCATAATACTTCAAGGAAAACAATTTAATATTTTAAGTTAAAATATTACATCTATGTGCCAGTAAGTAAAAATTTATGGGACATAGTTTCTAATTATTTTGATCACTTCTAGGCAAGCAATTTTTTCCATAAAATCAAAGCATATCTTTAATTAGGACAAGGTGGTATAAATTATCAAATGAAGAGACAGACTTAGAAAATTTAAAAGCTCGAAAACCAGCCCCATGGCCCTGTGTGTGGATGTCGAAAGTTACTTCCCATCTAAGAATCTCAAGAATAACATTGATAGAATAGGAAGGACACCAGTATCTCTCTTGCTTGTGTTGAAGGCTGTTGTCAGCATCAAATACCATGTGTGTGTGTGTGCACACTCAGTCATGTGTAACTCTTTGCAAACCGTTGGGCTGTAACCTGCCAGGCTCCTCTATCCATGGGGATTCTCCAGGCAAAAATACTGGAATGGGTTGCCATTCCGTTCTCCATGGAATCCTCTGACCCAGGGATCAAATCCACATCTCTTGTGCCCCCTGCATTGGCGGGTGTGTTCTTTACCAACTGTGCCACCCGGAAACTACTGTGGGGATCTTGAGAAGACATGGTACATGTTAAAGCATCATGCACACTCAAGACCTGAATCTAAGTCTCTGGGGAAAAAGTGCATGTTCATTAACATTGCCCTTCTCACCTGGGATCCACAGGAACCCCATGCTGCTCTCTGCAAGATGGCTAAGCAGTTAGATCCCTCAACGATGTAATTACTGAAGGTCCACGTCTACAGAGTTTATTTCCAGCTCCCTTACCTCCCTTCCTGGGACCTTTGCTCTCTTTCTGTGACAGCAGGAAGCACACGGCCAGTATTTGTCAACTTGATTTCATTCGTGTGGGTTCCCGCATATTTACCCAGGGCACCAATGGGAACACTGGAACAGCCCCTGGAAGCCCTACCAGGCATTGGAACTTCCCCATTTCCCTGTGCAAGCCCAGCTGCTCCTAGCCCAGTCCACCAGCCCCGCAGCAGAAACGGAGAAAACAAATTAAGTCCTTGAGGTTCACACTCTGAGTGCCACAACATAAATGTACAGACTAGCGGCCTCCCAGGCGGTGCTGGTGGTAAAGAATCCGCCTGCAATGCAGGAGATGAAAGAGATGCAAGTTCTATCCCTGTGTCGGGAAGATCTCCTGGAGAAAGAAATGGCGATGCACTCTAGTATCTTGCCTGAAAAATTCCATGGAGAGAAGAGCTTGGCGGTTTACAGTCCACAGGCTGCAGGAATCAGACATGACTGAGTGTGTGTGTGCATACACACACTCACACACACACACACACACACACACACACAGCTGTGCAGATAACACTCAGTCTCTCCATGATCATATCTTTTGCGTCATTATAAACCTCTTTCAAGGACTGAATCGATCTTTCACATTAACTGATGATGATTTCAAATAATCCTACTGGATTGGTAGAAACTGTCAGCCAGGGCCGGGGGCAGTCACATTTGTCCATGAGTGGTTCTTTCCTAGGCTCAGATCTTAGCAGGAGAGAGGACTTTATTCTTATTAGTTGTATTCATCAGGGAAAAAGCTGTGTGTGCAATGGTGGTGAAGAGCCCACAGCGCTAACTCTTTCCCCCAGCACATAACTTCTTACTCTGGGAACTCAGGATGCAGCATGGGGTGGGGTGTGGTTATTTGGGGCCCAGAGAAATGGACACCCCCTCACCTAAAGTGCTACCATGTGCTATGGCCAAGTTCAGAGAGGTGAGGGAATCACTGGAGCCAACATCACCTCCACTTATCATTCTTGGCAAAAATCAGTAACGTGCCCTCGTCCAACTGCAAGGGAACCGGTGGGTCTTCTCTTTTCCCAGTATAAACAGAGAACTGGATATATGAAACAAAGATAAGGTTTACCTCTCCCACCACACACCCCATGTAGAGGGGCTGGGAAGAGGCCCTGGTGTGCTGAGAGGTGCTCACTCCGTCCAGTCACTTTACCAGTAGATGCCCCTCATTTCATGACCTCATCCCTGACTCTACCTTCAGACCCTCTTTGGAGGAGAGGGGAAGGGGCTGGCAGAGCAGTCGATGGTGCAATATACATTTGTATGTGGTCAGTGCCCACATCAAGGGCCTCATGCAAGAGATGGCACCTGTGGGCTGCCGCTTATTCAGCAGAGTTTGTGAAGCAACGAAGACCGCTTCTTCCAGTTTTGTTTCTGGCAGAAACAATTGCTTTTTGCATGGGGGCTGCAGAATAGCATTGGCCAGCTTTCTGCTGGAAACCCCAGAAGGGCTTTCAGGAGGAAGGTGTATGGAAAGGAAGCATTGCCTAAATGGAGTTTCCCAATCTTCAGGGTGTCGGGAGTTGGGATGACAATCCACACACCCTGGACCACGGATCGGTATCCACCCGCCCATCCTGCTGCCCAAGCTGGAGAGTGGCCATGCTGACCATCACTGTCACGTGTCTCCCATTCTGACGATGATGCTCTCTGACTTTGACTCTTGAACCTATGACTTTCAAATTCCTTTTCAAAAAGACGCTCTTTAGAAGGTACACACATGAGCAACTTTTACATTTTTCCGTCCCCCAAGATTTTCTCTATTTTACTTTATTTTCTTTTTCTCCCTTTTTTCCAAATTATTTTCCCATTTAGGTTGTTACAGAATGTTAAGTAGAGTTTCTGTTGGTTATCCATTTTAAATGTAGCCATTACAATATTGTAAAGTAATTAGCCTCCAACTAATAAAAATAAATGGAAAAAAAATAAAAATAAACATAGCCGTGTGTACATGTCCATCCCAAACTCCAGGTCTATCCACCCCCCATCCTTCCTTCCTAGTAACAATAAGGTCATTCTCAATTTTAAAACTTCATAGGGTTCTAACTCTTGAACTGAAAAAAAAAAATTCTTTCAGCATCAGTTTAGCTGAATTGAAAGGGAAGGGGAAAATACAGAGAAAATTCACAGGAATGGGTATTAATATTTCATCGTCTCTGATAAGGACCTTTCAGAACATGTTTTCTCACTAACTCTCTACTTGTCTGTTGAAAATAGTTAACTGTGTCACTCTCTCCTGTATTTCATGTATAAACGTCAAAACCCCATAACTCTGATTCTTTCACACAGGTTAAAAACATTTCCTTTTTAATTCTAAATTTGATTTATTACTGAGCAGGAATGGGTAGCAAAGGGCTTCATTCTGCAAGGGAATTATGCCTTCAGTAAAGCAGAGGGAGGCAAATATAAAGAGAGAGGGGGCAGGTGGCAGACCAATACTGGGAATTTGTGACTTGAACACTATTGAATTTTTCATCCTAAAGTAGTTTCACATTTTTAAAATTAATGCTTTTAATTTTCTTTTTAAACTCAACCTTTGAATGGCCATATGAAATAATAAACATTGCAAATACAATAGAAAGACATTTAAAATAGGGGCATTTTAAAGGGTTTTTATTTTTCAAAATAAAATGCCCTGAAATTGGGATCTGTGAGAACTAAAATGTTAGCGTTCTGGCAACAAATCAAGCTTCTGTGATCCTTATTAACTGACTTGTGCAAGAACATGGTGAAACATGTGGGGACAGCCTGCCTACAAGTCACAGACTGATCTATTAGAGAGACAAGTTCCTAGGCTAACACACATATCTATTTTTAATGTAATATGAAATTTAAAAATATTGCTGCAAATAACTACAGGATTTACTGCAGAAATCCTTCAATGAGGATTTATCTGTTAAAATTTCAGTCTGTTTTCTACAATTTCTTGCAAGAAATTTAACCTTTTCTGTTTTCTTGGTTAAGCCTGCTCTAACATCTGTTCTTCTGTCCCTGCACTTACGTCCAGAGGAAGCACACAGGCACTTCTTCTTTTGTGCGGTCCATGCCCAGCCTGGGTGAGCCCTGATTATGACCCCATGGCACAATCACACCCTGAGCAAGCACTGATAATAATGGACCATGCAGATTCCTTGAGGTGTCTATTTGCTTCAAGCATCAAAAAAAAAAAACTTTCAGTCTGTAGTTGTGCCCTGATTCCCTTGTAAGGGCTCTGTAGACTGTGCTCACCCTTAGACATTCATGTATATAATGAAATATTACTCAGTAATAAAAAAGGAATTAAATAATGCCATTTGCAGAGATGTGCATAGACCTGAAGACTGTCAGACAGAGTGAAATAAGTCAGAAAGAGAAAAACAAATATCATATATTAAGACGTGTATTTTGTTCACTCGCTCAGTTGTGTCTGATTCTGCTTCCCTGTGGAAGCTTGCTTGTCCATCGCCAACTCCCAGAGCTTGCTCAAACTCATGCCCATCAAGTTGGTGATGCCATCCAACCATCTCATCCTCTGTCATCCCCTTCTCCTCCTGCCTTCAATCTTTCCCAGCATCAGGGTCTTTTCCAAAGAGTCAGTTCTTCGCATCAGGTGGCCAAAGGTTTGCAGCTTCAGCTTCAGCATCAGTCCTTCCAATGAATATTCAGGACTGATTTCCTTTAGGATTGACTGGTTTGATCTCCTTGCAGTCCAAGGGTCTCTCAAGAGTCTTCTCCACCTCTATAGTTCAAAAGCATCAATTCTTTGGTGCTCAGCTTTCTTTATGGTCCAACTCCCACATCCATACATGACTACTGGAAAACCATACCTTTGACTAGACAGATCCTTGTTGGCAAAGTAATATCTCTGCTTTTTAACATGCTGTCTAGGTTGGTCACAATTTTTCTTCCAAGGAGCAAGTATCTTTTAATTTTATGGCTGCAGTTACCATCCACAGTGACTTTGGAACCCAAGAAAATAAAGTCTGTCACTGTTTCCAGTGTTTCCTCATCTGTTTGCCATCAAGTGTTGAGACTGGATGCCATGATCTTCATGTTTTGAATGTTGAGTTTCAAGCCAGCTTTTTCACTCTCCTCTTTCACTTTCACTGAGAGGCTCTTTAGTTCTTCTTTGTTTTTTGCCATAAGGTTGGTGTCATCTGCATATCTGAGGTTATTGATATTTCTCCTGGCAAACTTGATTCAAGCTTGTGCTTCATCCAGTCCAGCATTTCTTATGATGTACTCTGCATTTAAGTTAAATAAGCAGAGTGACAATATACAGCCTTGACATGTTCCTTCTCCACCAATTTGAAGTTAGTTCATTGTTCCTTGTCCGGTTCTAACCGTTGCTTCTTGACCTGCACACAGATTTCTCAGGAGGCAGGTAAAGTGGTCTGATATTCCCATCTCTTTAAGAATTTTCCACAGTTTGTTGTGATTCACACAGTCAGAGGTTTTAGGGTAGTCAATGAATGTTAATTCAATTATACTTTCTAGATCAACTCAATTTCTCATTAACATTCTTTTACAATACTCAGCTATCCCTTATAAAGTACTTACTATGGATGCCAGACACTTTTACAAGTGCTTTGCAAGTATTAGCTTATCTAGTCCTGTGATAACCATGAGGTCAATCCTGATATTGTTCCCATTTGACTCTGTATCCAATGCAGAGAAATCTTGAAGTGGCCTAAAGTCACATGACAAGTGAGAAATGAAACCAGGATTTAAACCACAGCATGACTTCAAGTGTTTGTTTACAACCGAAATATCATCGTCCGTGGATGTCATTATGAGTCACTATACTTGCTCTAGGTCGATGCCTGGAAACACACCTACTGGAGCCAAGTCTGCAGAAACATGTGCAGCGGGTGTTCCCGCTGCCTTCCTAGCCCCTCCCTTCAACATGACTCTGCTTGGCGGACGCCCTCTGCCCTCAGCCCTCCTTCCCACACGTGCATCCACCCCAACAAGTCACCCATTTCTTTGTCTTTGCCCTTTCACTCCTGCCTCTGCCCTCCCTAGACCCAAACTTCCTGCCCTCGAAAGCCTCTCCCCTCTCGTGTTCTCATTTGGAGAATCTGCTGCTGGGGGCCGCCGGAGTGCAAAGTCTGAGCCCCTTCCAAGCACTGGGGTGTCTCCCGGAGTGGTTGGGGTTGGGACACAGTAGAGTAAGGAAGAGAGCAGCGGACAGCCCCTGTGGCCTGGCCTGACCAACAGCCCACAGCTAGCATCATAAGCCACAGAGAAGGCCCAAATATAGACATCAAATTGTACGATCATAAAGGAAGACTTATCTACAGGTCAAGGGTAAGAGACGTGAATGATACCTCTCAGGGGATGTGAGAATTACAATAATTTTATTTTCCTTTTTGCTCATATCTTATTTTTTCCCCCAAGGTTTTTTCCAATACCCAAGTACTTTGATTTTATAGTCAATCAAACTAACGAATCCTTTAAGGGTTCAATGTTACCTGTAGCACTACACATGGAGATGTTAAAAGACATTGATCGGCTTCCCTGGCAGTCCAGTGGCTAAGACTCTGTAATCTCAATGCAAGGGTCCCAGATTTGATCCCTGGTCAGGGAACTAAGATCCCAAAGGCTGCGACTAAGAGTTCACATGCAGCTAAAAGATCCCGCATGTCATAACTAAGGCCTGGTGCAGCCATAAAATAATAAAATACATATATTTTTAAAGTCATTTTTAAAGACAGTGGCAAGCTACACTATATAGAAAGCTTTTTAACTTAATACAGATATTCAAATTGGGTGTTCCTTGGCAGTGATGAATTTCCAGACACAATAAGTGTTAAGCAAGCATGAGGCATTCATCTTTGGTGGTTGTTTTACATGATATTCTTGCATTCATCCACCCAGCCCTCAGCTCAGATGTGGCTGGAACTCCTGCAGTCCTCCATGTATTGTGCCATCGTGGTGATGTGAATGCAATTACATGACAGTATCCAGTCTTTTATCCACTCACATTCTACAGCAGAGACAAAAAAAAGTGTTAAAATAGCATATAAAATGTGCTGTAATGGATCAAGGGAGAGACACTGGGGATTCTTCAAGCTTCTATGCCCTGCCACTCTTTCACAGCAACTGAGGAAAAGATGATACTAAGACAAGTTCCAGGGCATGTACCAAGGCCAGGGATTGTCCATCTAACCATGGCAGAAGTCTGCCTGTTCTCTGAAGAAAGGCCAGCCAGGATGCCAGAAGTCTTCCAGGTGATAAGCCACCAGCTGTTTGATCTACAGTTTATTGATGACTTGGTTTTAATATAATATGAAATTAAATATTAAAAAGCATACACATCACTTTGCCAACAAAGGTCCATCTAGTCAAGGCAATGGTTTTCCCAGTAGTCATGTATGGATATGTGAGTTGGAATATAAAGAAAGCTGAGGGCCAAAGAATTGATGCTTTTTACCTGTGGTATTGGAGAAGGCTCTTGAGAGTGCCCTGGACAGCAAGGAGATCCAACCAGTCCATCCTGAAGGAAATCAGTCCTGAATATTCATTCGAAGGACTGAGGCTGAAGCTGAAGCCCTAATACTTTGGCCACCTGATGCAAAGAACTGACTCATTTGAAAAGATCCTGATCCTGTGAAAGATTGAAGGTGGGAGGAGAAGGGTATGACAGAGGATGAAATAGTTGGATGGTATCACCGACTCAATGGACATGAGTTTGAGTAAGCTCCAGGAGTTGGTGATGGACAGGGAGGCCTGGAGTGCTGCAGTCCATGGGGTTGCAAAGAGTTGGACACGACTGAGCGGCTGAACTGAACTGAACTGAAGTGAAATCAAATCATACAAGCTAATCTTCTGTGTCTGTCTTCTTTTGCTTAGCTTGATGTTTTTGAGGTTCAGCCATGAGTTGTGGTAAGTATAAATATTTGTCAGAATGATCAAACTGTACCCTGATAATGTGTGCATTTCATTTTATGTAAATTACAACTCATTAAGGTTGATTGTTAAAAGACAAATGTTATCACATATTTTGTCTTATGTTCAACAAACACAAAAGTGCTGTCAACTTGCTATTAAAATTTCTAAATACACATTAAAATATCCTTAAAATAAAATGAAATGAAACAGGATGAAATTGTCTTTCAATAAAAGACATAGAGTCAAAGACAATCATAATTTTTGTAGAAGCAGCAGCCTAATCAGAATTTAAAAACCTGAAGGTTTTCCTTTGAGATATTAAGGGACTATATTTTTGGAGACTGTAGATTGTGTATATTTTAAATATATTTTAATTGATGTGTGCACATAAAAATGTACAAAAATTACATGTAGAGTTCAACATGTTTTTAAAATATTAACACAAAATCCTAATTGAGAAAGAAAATAGAAGCATTCCAGAGGTCATTGTCAGGTCTCCTCCTAGTCACCAGTCCCCCTTCTCCAGAAGTAACCGTGTTCCTAAGTTCTACCATCAGTGATTAGTTTCGCCTCCTCTTGGTCTTTTTACAGAAGGAATTATGCAGCGTACTGGTTGGTGCTTGGTGGTGTTTTCAACATTACAGTTGCAAGAAACAGCTCCACTGTTATGTATTGTGCCGAGAAGACATGGTGTCATACTACGTGTGAATTACATAATTTATTTACTCATTCCTCTAGATTTGATGTCTACTGAGTAACCTCTAGCTTGAGGATCTAATGGGTAGTGCCACCATGATAATTTTTGCATTGCTGCTCATATATGGCCATTTATCTTGGGCATATACCTTAAAGAATAAACATTAAACATATGATGCTAAAATATTTGGTCTAATTGTATGCTGCAAAATGGTTTTCTAGACTGATTTTACCTATTTACCCTCCTACCAGCAGTGTAACATGATTCCACATTGTCCACATCTTTTCCAAATTTTAATATTATTGCCAGTCATAAAAATTTAACCATGTGTAGCAGTACTATATTTGCTTTTCTCTGGTAACTAGTGAGATTGAAAACATTTTTCCCTTATGTACACTACCATTTGTGTATTCTGTTTTGAAAAGTGTTTAGTTATTAATATTTGGATTCATTTTTCTATTGTGTATAGGTGAAAGTCACTCAATCGTGTCTGGCTCTTTGCCACCCCCTGGACTATCCAGTCCATGGGATTCTCCAGACAAGAATACTGGAGTGGGTAGCCTTTCTCTTCTCCAGGGGATCTTCCCAACCCAGGGGTCAAACCCATGTCTCCTGCATTGCAGGCAGATTCTTTGCTAGCTAAGCTACCAGGGAATCCCAAGAATACTGGAGTGGGAAGCCCATCCCTTCTCCAGGGGATTTTTGTGACCCAGGAACTGAACTGGGGTCTCCTGCATTGCAGGTGGATTCTTTACCAGCTGAGCTACCAGGGAAGCCCCTATCGTGTATATCTTCACTCTTTTTATAATTGATTTGTAGGAACTAGGTTCAGGATGACACTCACTTTTTGTATTACAAATATCTTCCAATTTGTGCCTGTCATTTTTACTTTGATAGTGGTGTTATTCAATGAATGGAAGCTCTTAATTTTAATGTAGCCCAATTTGTCAATTCTTTTCTCAAATGTAGGGATTCTACCTGAGAGAGATGCATACTCAAGGCCATGAAGACCATTACTTTATAAAAGCTGTTTTTGTTGTCAGTGTTCACCCTTGGATTAACAGTCCATCTAGACTTCATGTTTGTATATAATGTGAGGGAGGAATCAATATTACTTATTTCCATATGAATGCAGTTGGCCATGCATCATTTATTGAAAATGACATCCTTTCCTCAGGGAATTATAGTGATACTGTTGTCGTAAGTCAAGCACCGAATGTGTGTGGGTCTGTTTCTGGACTCTGAATTGTGCTCCATGCGCGGATAGGCCAGTGCTATGGCCTGTGCCGTGACATTTTGATCGCCCAGATGCTACTGATCACACAAAGGCAGGCCATTCAAAGGGCTGCGTCAGCTCTGAGTACGTTCCTGCAAGGCTTTAATAAAGATACGTGATGCAGAACAGCAGAAGGAGGTACAGGAGAAACCATAGAGGCCCCAGTCCCCCACCTCAGGGCCCTTTCTCAGGGCATGACACGTGTTTCTTCTTCAAATTTCATACAACCGGCCTCATGCCAGATCCCTAGTTTCAGGGGAGCCAAGGTTCAAGGTTACCAACCAGTCTTTTCCTACGTTAGCTGGAACCTCTGTTCAGCAGTACTGGCTAAAATCCGGCTGTCCTCTGAAGGCCCATCTGCAAGCTGAGCGGTGTTGGCAGAATTCACTTCTTCAGATGTGGGGCTGACACCCCTGTTTTCTTGCTGACTGTTGGCCAAGGGCTGCTCTCGGACCTCCAGAGCTGCTCTGCCCACCAGCAGTTCACAGCAGGACTGTCTGCTCTCTTCCAGGAGGGCAGCGAGAGTCTGTCATCTGCCTGTTCCAGCCTTTTACAAAGCTCAGACAGTTAGTTCAGGTCCACCTGGGTAATCTCTGAGTCCTAAGGTCAACTGACTTGGGACTTTAATTTCATCTGTGGAAACCCTTCACTGAAGTACCCAGATTGGTAAAAGTCGCTCAATTGTGTCCAACTCTTTGTGACTCCATGGACTATACAGTTCATGGAATTCTCTAGGCCAGAAACTGGAGTGAGTAACCTTTGGGGATCTTCCCAACCCAGGGATCGAACCCAGATCTCCCACATTGCAGGTGAATTCTCTACCAGCAGAGCCATAAGGGAAGACCAAGAACACTGGAGTGGGTAGCCTATTCCTTCTCCAGCGGATCTTCCTGACCCAGGAATCGAGCCAGGGTCTCCTGCTTTGCAGGCAGATTCTTTACCAACAGAAGTATCAAGGAAGCTATTAGCTGAATAGCTAGGAGACAAGACTATTGGGAGGGAGGCGAAGAGCAAGAGGCATCTCCAGAATCCTGCCTACCACACACATGAGATCCTGGTCCTTTCACGACACGACCTCCCTTTTCATCCGGAAGCATGTGCGGAATGGCCTTTCCTGGGTCACGGTGGACGGACTTCTTTGTCTTTTCCCCATACCACGTTAAGTATCAGTTGGGTTTGTTTTATCAATTAAGTCTCTTTACTAGGATGCTCACCATTCTTCCCTTCCTCCTGAAATGATATCTTTTTTAAACAAGCAATATGACAAGCAAGGTTTTTTCCTCAACATTCTCTTCCCATTTAATAAAAATTAAAATTTTCTAGGACTACTAAAGCTACACTAATTTTCCCCAAGTCTTTTAGAGGCTTTCTGCCAATGCTTGCTTACCCAACAAACATATTACAATTGAGTGCTTGTTGTTTGAAGGCAACTTGAGGATATAATTTGGACCTCAAAATGTTGAGTTCTCCAAGATAGTGTCATACAGGTAGCAATCATCCTCAAATATATTTTAGTTTGGGTGTGCCAAAGGCCTTTCAGAGGCACAACTTTTGCAAAGATTTTCCTATCAGTTCTGTATATGTGAGCCCACTGAGTCACTTGTAAATTAAGTTGGCTTTGGTTTTCCAAATATTCTTTACCTTAATTATAGTCTTAGACCAAAAAAAAAATTATCTACAGAAAAATGATCTACAGATTTTAGGATAAAATGTACCATGACAAGTTGGCTATGAAGAGGGTATTTTATGTTCAGTGCATCTAGGTAACTTCTCAACAGAGCATTCCTTAGCTCAGCATTGACCAAATCAAAACACATAATAGCAATCATCTTTAGCTAATTGCACAGCATGAATTCTTAGCACCATTGCGGGCATGCCATCACTATTGAGGTTACTTTTTTTTTTTTTCAGTTCTTGAATCTGTAATTAATCTCCTGGAGCCATCAGCTTTTCTCCCAGCCCATACAGGTCTATTGCATAATGGATTTACATGTACAAATACACTTGCATTCTTAGTTAAATTCAAAATTTCTTGACGATCCTAGGTATCCTAAATTGCTTTACATTAGCTTCTCAAGATGGTTCAGATTTCTCTGTACCGTGGTCAACTGAAACAGGATAAGGAAATTTGTACAACATCCTCTTTCCCTAGTGTTTACTATAAGGGGAAGGTCCTTCATTTGGGCATCATGTCTACTCCTGTAATATGCTCTGGTGGGAGGAGGCAACTCCATACACTCTTAACTTAGTTAAATTCCCTTTTGGCTTTTCATTGGAAGGTTTTAGTATGACAATACATTCTTCATATTGCTGACATCTGAATAAAGTGTTTGTTTGTTTACCATCCCCAGAGTCTTTCTCCAAATCAAAGCAAATGGCCTCAGGTCTTCTTCTGGGAGTTGCCCCAAAGAAAGTTGCCAAGAAACCCTGTCATCCTCTCTTTACCTCATAGCTGTTAAAACCACCCCTTGATGTGAAGGGTTGGGGATTTTTGTGTCATCATTACATCTTTTTACATTGTCAAGGGTAGGATAAATTAAGCAAATCTCTCACAAATCTCCCCCTGCCCCTAACTGGCCTGCTGATAGAATAGCCGGAGAACACCTAGTCTCTTATAGTAGTAATTACACGTTAGTAGTCATGCCGTCTAACCCACTCCAGTGTTCTTGCCTGGAGAGTCCCAGGGACGGGGGAGCCTGGCGGGCTGCCGTCTCTGGGATCACACAGAGTGGGACACGACTGAAGCGACTCAGCAGCAGCAGTCATGCCCTCTAGGTTTCTTAGGTGGCCCGAGTAGTAAATGATCCTCCCAAAGTGCAGGAGACACAGGGGTTCAGTCCCTGGGTTGGGAAGATCTCCTAGAGGAGGGCATAGCAACCCATTCTAATATTCTTGCCTAGATAATCCCCATGGACAGAGAAGCCTAGCAGGATACAGCCTATAGGGTTGCAAAGAATTGGACATGACTGAAGCGATTTAGCATGCACTCACAGTCATTGCCATCTACTCTCTCCTTTTTCATACCATATTTAATCAAACATCTGAACACAGTTTGACTTTTCTGAGTTTCTTGAGTTCTTTTATTCTTACTGTTTGAATATTTTGATAATTTTAATCTTTCTTTTCTCTGTTTATGAGTTCAGCAGCCTCAAAAGCAGCCTCTGTTTAGCGTTTAAAAATAGGGATAGAAAGCATTTATTTTTCAAGATACATTTATATGCTTCCACCTCTGTCTAGCTATCCAGATTCTGGTCTGTCCATCCAACGAGTTCTGAAAATTGTATAGATTGCCATCAGTAGTATAAGGAAAACAGCATCTTGACCACCAGTGTAAAACACCCATTTCAGCAGTGTTCTATTAAGATGTGATAGATACTCATCCAAAAGTGATTTTCCTCTCAGACTGAATAGCCAATGATTCAGAGACATGTGTATTCTTTTTGTGATCATTGTTCAGAGGTCATGGTCTACCCAATGCCCAGCTCCCATCTTATGTCACACCCACGTCCACTCCAGGGGATGTTATCAGCCATAACTTGCAGGAGCAGGCAGCACTGGAGCCATCCTCAGTTACTTCTGTTTTCACCAAATCAGCCAAAGTAGCCAAGGTTCTGAGTTCTTGACTGAAATCCATTCTCTCTGAATTTAATTTTCGGTCACTTAGCTGTTTTCCCATTTCTGGTTTATCACTTCTAATTTCCACTGATATAAATTTTACTTATGAGTAAGTAATCTCAGCACTTGAGCAACCTCACCCCGGGGTCTTCTGGGATTCGGCGGCTGTCCAGGGTTCTGGACTCCTCCTTGCTTCATCCTGCATCTTCCCAAACATGGCTCTGCCTTGGGAGGTGCCCTCCACTTCCTGCCCTTTCTTTGGTTTTTCAGTGGGCCTCAGCTCTATTCCCAGTGAGCACCTGGAATGCCCCAGAGGATTTGCTTCTGCCCCTCTGTCTGTGGAGGGTTTCTCCCCTGCAGTGAAGACCTACGAATCCTTGCAGCAATTCCTCTGTGGCCATGGCCCTGCCAACAGCATTTTGGAGGCTGCTTCTTTGCACATGGTGAGGCCCCAGGATGCATTAGAGGGATTTCACTCTTTGCTGCTTCCATGTGTAGCTTTTTCAGAATGCTTTCTTGCTTCCATTTGGTAAGGGCCTTGGGCATGTTTATGGGGCTGTCAGCAATCTTTTGCCTAATTTCCAGCTTTCCTCCAAAGGGCCTCCTTAGCAACTGCCATGCCTCCCCTGCAGCCTTCAGCCACAGATGATTTGCAGGAGAAATGATTCTAGCCCAGAATCACCTCTGTATATACTTTCTTTCCTAGCAGGCTTCCATGCACTGCTGCTTTGGACCTCAGGAATGTTGTGTTTCCCGTAGAGGGGGACATACAGCTGTCCTGCTCTGCATCCAGTCTCCAGCACACTCACTTCACAAACTCAAATTAGGCCCACAGGAGACAATGGACAGGAGGCGGCTGACCTGATCTGACTGTTGCTCTTCAAGAACGCAGTGTTCCGTCAGCCATGAAACATTCATTAAAAATGTGAATGTTTCTCCTCACCAACATTTAAGCAATTCCACCTCCTTCCACTGCTCTCCCAAAGCCTCTCTATGCCAGGAAAGGAAATAGGACACATACTTCACAATTCATTAAGAAAAACTAACTCAAAATGAATCATAGTATTAAGTGTAAAATGCAAAACCACACAACCTCTAGAATAAAACATACAAATATTATTCATGACCTTGGGTTTGGAGAGCAGTTTTTAGATACTGCAACAAAAGCACAATCCATAAATGGAAAATATATACACATTAAATTTTGTCAAAATTGAAAACAATTACTGTGTTCAAGATACTATTAATAGGACTAAAAGGCTGAGAAGAAATAACTGCAAATCACATTTCTGATAAAGGACTTCTATACAAAATATAAATAGTAGTATTAAAACTCAACAATAATCAATCAAGCAACCCATTTTAAAAACTTAAGATAACAGAAACACATAAAAATAAAATATAAAGCCAAGACCCAAAATGTGATGACCTTTCACAGAGAGAACTCTGTTGTTAGTTACACATGCATGCATCCTAAGACACTGCAGTTGTGTCTGACTCTTTGGAACCCTACGAACCATAACCCCCCAGGCTCTTCTGTCCATGGAATTTTCCAGGCAAGAATACTGGAGTGGGTTGGGCATGTCCTGCTCCAGGACATCTTCTCAATTCAGGGATCAAACCCGTGTCACTTACATCTCCTGCATTGGCAGGCAGGTTCTTTACCACTAGTGCCACCTGAGAAGCCCCATTAGGTACACACAATGGCAATTAGAACATCTGCTTAGAGAATTGCCTTCTTTATCACTATGCAGCATCTTTCTTTACAGCCAATAAACCTCCTTGTCTTGAATTTTACTTTGAAATACCCTGTGATTAAAGATTCCATGATGTACCTTAATCTATTATTTTACTTTTAACCTTCTTAAAAAATGAGCTTTTTATATAGTAGACAAACTATGTGTAGGTCTTACTTTTTTAATACAATCCTACAATCTTTGTATTTTAAATAATACATTTAGACCATTCACATTTAAAGCTATTTTTGATACAGTTAAATTACAATCTACTGTATAGTTAACTGATTCCTGTTTGTTCCATTTGTTCTTTCCTTATTCTTTTTTAAATTTAGGGCTTTTTTTGGTTTTTAATTGAGTAATTTTATGAATATATTTTATATATTATATCAACTTATTATTTACAAATATTTTAAAAATATTTTAACACCTGCCCTAGGGCTTATATGATAAGTGGAGTACATCATTAAATAACAGTATCCAGTTTCATGAATAACACAAGGACCTTATAATAACATATTTTCTGTATCCCCTTTTTATTCCTTACATTGCTGTCATTATATATTTCAGTTTTACACATTATGTAAGTAAGCAACACTTTATATTCATATTGCTTTAAATAGCTCTTATGTTTTGGAGCAATTAAAGTAAAAATAAAACATATACTTTAATCTTCATTTAGTTGCTTTATAATGTTCTTCTTTGTGAAGATGCAAGTTTCTGGAATATATTTTCCCTACTTGAAAAACTTCTGCTACCATGACTTACAGACAAGGTCTGTTGTCTCCAAATTTTGTTTGTCAAAGTATTTCTTTCTCCATTTTTAAAGAATATCTTCTGTGTGCATAGAATTCTCAGCTGACAGCTTCTTTTGTTGCTAGCACTTTAAAGATGCCCTCCAACTGTTGTCTTTCTTGCGTAATTTCTCACCAAAAGTCTGCTTATGTTTTGTATAGATAACATGCCCCCGCCATCCCCCTCACCACTCCAACCCTCTGGCTTCCTTGAAGGTTTTCTCCTTCTCTTTGGTTTTCAGCAGTGTGAATATGATATGCTTATTGTGAGTCTTTTGCTACTAACCCTGCTTTGTATTCTCTTAATTTCTTAAATCTATGGTTTGTGGTTTGCCACAAACTTTAGAAATTTATGGCCACTATGTCTTCAAATGTTTTCTCTCTTTTTCTTCTTCTCCTGGGATTCTTGTTGCAGCTGACCCTTGAAACACGTGGATTTGAACTGCATGGGTCCACTTATCTGTGGATTTGTTTCAATATATGCATACTACAGTCCATGATCTGCAGTTGGTTAATCTGTGGATCCAGAACTGAGAATGTGGAGGGCCAGAGGTAAAATTTTATGCAAATTTTCAACTGCATGGGGGGTCAGCACCTTTAACTCTTTTCTTCAAGGATCAACTGTACCTGTGTATGAGTCTACTTTTCTCTCACAGCCCTGAGAGGTTATGCCTATTTTTCTTTTTGAATTTCTTTCTATGCACTTGTGTTCGGGTTCATTCATTCATTCCTAGACTGTGTAGAATCTACTGAAGACCAAATTGAAGACAGCCTTCATCTCTCTTCCTCTGTTTTTCATTTCCAGAATTTCAATTCAATTTTATTTTTAGTCTCAATTTCTGCTGAAATTACCCCCCTGATCCTGCATTTTGCCTACATTTTCCATTAATCTCTAGTGCAATAGTCATAATTATTTTTAAAATTTACATTTCTAGTTTTGCATCACTTTTGAGTATGTATGTGGTAACTTTTTTCTAATTGTGTTGTATTACTTTTTCTGGATTCCACATAATAACACTAAAAATTGCAAATGTATATGACAGATGATGATTAAATTAAACATTTTTATACATGAGCACGCCTTTCCTTCTACCATTTTTAATTGTTTTATTGAAAAGTAATTGCTTTACAGAATTTTGCTGTTTTCTGTCAAACCTCAGCATGAATCAGCCATAGGTATACATGTGTCCCCTCCCCTTTGAAACTCCTCCCCATCTCCCTGCCACCTCACCCCTCACACACAATGGTAATTTGAGCTTCCTGAGATTCAGCAAATTCCCATTGGCTATCCATTTTACATGCAGTAATGTAAGTTTCCACGTTATTCTCTCCATACCTCTCACCCTGTCCTCCCCTCTCCCCATGTCCATAAGTCTATTCTCTATGTCTGTTTCTCCATGTTGCACTGTAAATAAATTCTTCAGTATCATTTTTCTAGATTCAGTATATATGTGTTAGAATACAGTGTTTATCTTTCTCTTTCTGACTCTATTCACGCTGTATAATAGGTTCTGCATTCATCAACCCCATTAGAACCGACTCAAATGTGTTCCTTTTTATGGGTGACTAATATTCCATTGTGTATATATACCACAACTTCTTTATCCATTCCTAGGTTTTGGGTCTTCTTCCTTAGCCACACTGCCCCTGGGTTTCAACTGTGGTTTTACTTCCACCTCTACATGTGGGTCGCCCACTGGGGTTTGGCTCCTGAAGCTGCCCTGGGGGGCTTGGGTTTGCCCCTGCGAGGGCCGGGTGTGGAGGTGGTGCCTCTGCTTGGGTCGCAGGGGTTCTGGCCGCACCAGGTCCTCAGGGGTGGGGTGGTGGCTAGGGCAGCAGGAAATGCAGTGCTCCGGAAGGGTGTGGCCACCAGCGGCGGCCAGCAGGCTGCAGTATTCTGGCCTGGAGGAAGCCCTCTCCGACAGCGGCCTGGCAGGCGCAGTCTGCGGGGCCGCAGAGTCGGACAGGACGGAAGTGACCCTGTGCTCGTGAACACAAGCCTTTTGTGTGCCTGTGGCAGCCCTGCCCCAGTGAGAGTTGGCTGTGGAGGTGGTGCAGCCGCTTTGCTCGCGGGGACCCTGGCAGGCCAAAGGGTTCAGGGACTTAAACTGCCTCCACTAAAGGAGTGATGACCCTGTTAGAGTCTTTTTTTCTTTTCTGAGTCTCTTGTAGTTGGCGATCAGAAGGCCCCTTTGGCCCATCTTTCTCCATCGCTCCACCCAGTTAGGCACTTAGAAGGCTCCCTTGTCTGGGGCCCTTCTCTGTAGATCGGAGCATCAGGGACTTAAAGGGGCGCTTGGATGGGCTCCTGCTCTGTAGATTGGCTCATCAGGCCCTTAAGGGGGCACCCGGGTGGGGTCCTGTAGTTCCGTGGTCAGGCGTTTGCTGGGCCGGCTTCTCTACCGTTCAGCCGCCGATGCCGGCGTGTGGGGAGAGAGGCTACGGTGACGGGGCCACACTCTACGCGGGACTCGCAGCATCACCTTGCTTCCAGGGCTGCCTGGCTTTCCTCCACGGGCATTTCCCACCATGATGTTCTCCCGCACATCCCCTTGATCCTTCTCTCTGCAGTCCACAGCAGCCCTCGCCCTGGGATTGCTCCGCAATCCCCAGACTCCAGCTCCCAGCCGCCGCCCCTGCCGGCCGTCTGTACGGCTGCGGCAAGGGCTGTCTGATCCTCATTCTGCGCAAGCTGCCGCAAATCAGCTGGTTCGCACTTAGCCTTAAGCGTTGCTCCCCTGCCTGCGACAACTGCCCCGCTGTGGGGGTAGGACCCCTGCTGCGGTCCCCCCACCCGCTGAGGGGGGTCCAGTCCTACTCACACTCCCGTTTTCCCGTAGTGACTTTGCCCTGCGAATTTGCATGGTTGTTTAGACGCCTCCACGGGTCAGGTCCTCCTGTCTGCTCCCAGCTGCTGCTCCGCATGCACTTCTGTGTCTGAAGGTGTGTTCCTGATGTATCTGTGGAGAGAGATGTGCTCCATGTCCACCTGCTCCACCATCCTGTTCTCCCTTCTACCATTTTTAAAGTCACGAAGCACTTACCCTTTTAGTTTTATCCTTGTGGTTCTACACTTAACACGCTCCACATCGTAATTCTTTTTATTCAGCCTAAGAATCCCCTTCAGTCTTTATTGCAGTATAGCTCTTCTGTCAATAAATTCTTCTAGCTGTTGTTTGTCTGATGGTGCCTTTTATTCTTTCAGTTTTGAAAGACACTTCCTCTGGAAAGTGAGAAATATTGTATTTTAAATACAATGTTTACATATATAATTAATCCTTTGTATATATAGATTCAATATTTGCAAACTCACCTATTTGCTAAGTTTTATTTGTAACGCAAATGTAATATTTATGGTGCTTTCATGATCGCTCACAAACATATATAGTATGGCAAAAAATTTGAGTCACTTGGCTCACACAGGATGTACATGGCAATGGTCTATCTTTTTGTTTTCAGCTGACTACTATAGACAAGTGACTGTTTTGTGATATTTTTAGTACAATGTGCGTGGATTTTTATTTTCTATTTTTTTTTTTTGCATTTTTGTGCTTCTTTTTTTTTTGATGATTTCATTGTTTAAAATAGTGCTGGAGTGTTGGCTAGTATTTCTAAGCATGAGAAGACTATGATGTGCCTTATAGAGAAAATACATGTTAGAGAAAATTTTCCTTCAGAAATGAATTATAGTTATGGCTGTATTGCTTTGACCATGGTCTCAATGCCAATACATCAACAATACATAGTAAATAAGGCATATTTAAGAAGAAATACACATACAATAAGGTTATGTATTGATCAGCTGACAAAAATATTATGATCAGGGGTTTGAAGGAAACTAACTCTACGTTTCCCTTAGGAGAAATGGTTCAGTAGCCACTATTTCAGTGTTCCTGTTAGCTTTCTAGAACCCAACTACCATGAATAATGAAAAACAGCTGCATATATATAGTATGTGTGTATGTGTTCCAAGCTTTTCGTTATTCTGAGTGTTTGTATTGATCTACTTGTCTCTGTTCTGTTACAATCAGAAGCAGAAATTTCCTGTTTACTTTTGATCCTTAGTTTTTAAGTCAAATAAAGCAGCATAGTGCAAGAGTGTGAAGAGCAGGTGGCCAGCATTTGTTAAATATCTGCCACTAAATACTAATTAAGAACATTAGCTAAATAAATGGCATTTTAAAAATATTTCTGTTGTACAGATAGTCTTACTTTATCAACAAGTAAATTGTGGCTCAAAGATATTAAATAACTTGCTTAAGACTAGATCTGAACTTAAGTCTGTTGGCTTCACAACCAATAATATATAATGTGATTGTCACTTCACTCACTGATTCAGTTTTCTCATCCAAAAAATAATTGCTAATAATCTTACATGTGCAAGGCTGTCGTGAGTATGAATTAGAGAATGCCAGTGTCAGAGACACACAGCAATTGCAAAACGGTGCTTGTCACATCAGATCTGTCACAGCTCCTCTCTAAAATACATTTAGCCTAGGAAAATGACATGTGATTTTGGAAAACGCATCTACAATGTGTGTTAATGAAGATCCAGTGGTAGCTAAAAAAAATCCATTTGTGCCACACTTCTCATTGTGATGTGTTGTGATGGTTCTATTTGCAACGTTTCATGGAGGACAGTTATTTTATGCTTATCAGAGTTGTTGGAAAGGCCCTTTGAGAGCGTTAATGCTTACGTTGCTTCATTAACTAGAAAGATGAAAACCTGCCACTGGGCAATAAGCATATTTTAACAAATCACTCAAGAGGATAAGGTCACTTCTCCAATTTTATTCCCTGACACCTGGGTGTTTTGGTGTGATGACAGGGGGAAACATCTTCTTTACTCATCAAAACTCGGGACCTGCTATGTTAGCCCAGCAGTACTTCAGAGCAAAAATTAAAAGCCCTACCATTTGTCCACAGTCCAAACATGAGTGAATCATTGTACACAGTCCTGAGATGGCTCAAATCAACCTGCCAAAGTGGTTTGTCATATGTTAAACTAATGATCTGTCCTCTAAACCGATGTCTTCTCCTGAATGACACAGCTAAGATTGCTAACCCCCTAATCACCCCCACTGGGATCATGGGAGTGATTTTTAATTTCTCCCTTTGCCTTACCTACTTTACTAAACAATAAATATATATATTTTATTTTCTGTTCCTCAAGTGCAGTTAGCTCCACTTGAGCCATGTTAAAGATGCCTTTAAGGATGCAGGACCATCACCCCTTCCTGTGATAACTATGAGAACCACCTAGTGAATCTCCACGCCTTTGCTTGGCCCTTAAATTCAACCTCTACAAAGTCATTGAATAACACTTTGTAGAGCAAGCATTCATGGCACTGAACTGTTAGGACTTTTTTTTTTTAACCACAGCAGATTACCTGGCATACTGTAGTCACACAGTGAAGATCTATACAATAGTGTGTTGAAGGGATAGATGTAGGTAGATTTCAGCCATGACAGCTCACAACTTCATTTAGTAATGAAAACATGTGCCTATTCCTGAACTTAAGAGAAAACTCAGGGATGGAGATCTATTATAAACTTGACTGTCGTCAATTTACAGGTGGAAAGTAAGGCCATGGTAGTGTGTTTAGGTAAGAATCTAGAAATGTTTCAAAAAAGACATTCATCCCCAGAATCCACATGATTTCTTACTTGATTTGGAGATACTATATTATAAACTTGCAACATTATAATGCCTTATAATTCATAATGAAATAGTTATATATATATATATATGAAAGTGAAAGCATATATGTATATATACCACACATATGTATATATACACACACAGAGTGAGCCCAGACTTGCATCTTCCCATATATAGAGAAACGCGCTAAATTCCATAACTTGGGATATCTGGTTTCCAATTAATTAACAATAATCTTTTGACACTTGGACTACTTGCCCTTTTCTGCAAAACTTTTATATAACCTGGCTCCACCCCTCGTCTCCTCAGAGCAGCCCTCTCAGAGTTACTTGAGATGTTGTATCCCAGGTCCTCAAACTTCATGCCAAATAAAAGATAGCTTTCAACTTTCAGGTTTGAATACTTTTTAACTCAAGATTGCAGTGGAAATTTCTAATAACCTTGTAAAGTAGGGTTCATGTTATAGTTAAATGCAAGGTTTTCCAAGAAAGGTTGAGGGAGTTGTCTAGGATATTATGGCTTGTAATTTGTAGAACTCATACTTGACTTCTAGGGTGAAGGGATCTTTCTAATAGATGGCACTGTCTTTTCTGAAAGACTGCTAGTAATAGTCTTGAGTTTTGTACTGGTTAGCCATACCTGCAGACATCACTGTGTCCCTGGTGTTGTGTTTGGATGTGTATTACAAAAGTGAGCATGGTCCTGCTCTTCCAGAATTGATGTGAAGAAAAACACAATAGCAAAAGTCACTCAGTCATGTCTGACTCTGCGACCCCATGGGCTGTAGCCCGCCAGTGTCCTCTGTTCATGGAATTCTCCAGGCAAGAATACTGGAGTGTGTAGCCATTGATCCACTCTCTCACACTGCAGGCAGATTCTTTAACCTCTGACCTACGAAGAAAGCCCAAGACTATAATAACTCAATATAAAATGGTGTGCCAAGTGTCATTATACAGGTACAAGCAGAAGATTGCAGAGCCCAAAACTGTACCAGTGGTGATACAGAGAGGAAGAGACACAGAGGAAGGCAAAGTAATGTGTCTCCATTTGATGAATGAGCTTAAGGTCCACCGTTTCCTTCTCCTTCCACACTTATCATTCACACAGTAAGCATGGTCTGAGCAAGTGTGAGTCTGGCCTTGTCCTAGTTGCTGAAAAAGAAACAGTCATAACTAAATAGTATTTTTGTTCTCATGGATACACAAATGCTAGTAAGATGGGGAAATGAGAGAATAAATAAAAGGTCAGTTAGAAGTCAGCGAAAAATAAAGTATGAAAGTAAGGTACAGAAGATAAAAGAAGCACTTGTAATTTCAAATGGAGCAGTCACAGAATTTGGCTGAAGTTTATGACTTTTCAACAAATAATTTGTATTACATTCCTATTGATTCTGGAAGAAGTTACCACTCATTTTTAGCCTAAAGGGACTCAAATTGATTATCTCACAATTCTAAAGCCAGCGGTCCAAAGTCAGCTTCACTGGGGTGGAACACCAAGGCCTCAGCAGACTCCTTCTGGAAGCTCCAGGGGATTCCATTTCCTTCCACTTTCCAGATTCCAGAGGCTGCCTGCATTCCTTGGCATTAGGCATCTTCCTCTATCTTCAACTTCAGTAAGAGCATCTTCAAACCTCTCTGATACCTGCTTCCATAGTCACATATCCTTCTCTGACCCCAGCTGCCTCCCTCTGTGAGGATCCTTGTAAATAAATTAGGCCAGGAAAATCCCATGGACAGAGGAGCCTGGTATGGCTACAGTCGATGGGGTTGCAAAGAGTTGGACACGACTGAGCACTCACACACAAAGATAAGCCAAGATAACCTCCCCATGTCAAAAAGTTTAATTTTATCACATCTTCGAAGTCTTTTTGCTATGTATTGTAATATATTCACAAGTGCCAGCAAATGGGACATGGGCATCTTTAGAGAAATTTATATATCTTTTTATTTTACTTTGTGAAGTAAAATAAGATGGAGCAACTATGGAGGATTTTAAGTAATCATCCAATGTCATGCTTAAAATTATGGCTTCTGTTTTAATTAAGGATTTTCAGAATAGCTTAAAGTTCTTAGAAACATTATAAGTGCTAAGATCTCCCATACAACCCCTGTCTCCACATGTTCATAGACTTCCTTGTCATCAACACGCCCCACCAAAGTGGAATTCTTGCCCTCACTGGTCAATCTATATTGACACCTCACAATCACTGAAAGTTATTATTGGAATTGTGAAAGTTAAACATTAACTCTGATGTTTTACATTTGATGGGTTTGGGCAAATGAGTAATGACAATCGTCCATCACTGCAATGTCATAAGAAACACTTTCAGTTCAGTTCAGTCCCTCATTCCTGTCTGACTCTCTGCAACCCCATGGACTACAGCATGTCAGGCTTCTCTGTCCATTACCAACTCCTGGAGCTTACTCAAACTCATGACCATCAGTCAGTAATGCCATCCAACCATCGCATCCTCTATTGCCCCCTATCCTCCTGGCTTCAATCTTTCCAAGAATCAGGGTCTTTCCAAGTGAGTCAGTTCTTTGCATCAGGTGGCCAAAGGATTGGAGCTTCAGCTTCAGCATCAAACCTTCCAATGAATATTCAGGACTGATATCCTTTAGAACAGACTGGTTTACTCTCCTTTCACTCCAAGGAACTCTGGAGTCTTCTCCAATACCACAGTTCAAAACCACCAATTCTTCACTGCTCATCTTTTCTTATAGTCCAACTCTCACATCCATACATGACTACTGGAAAAACCATAGCTTCAACTAGACAGACTATTGTTGGCAAAGTAGTGTGTCTGCTTTTTAATATGTTGTCTAGGTTGGTCACAGTTTTTCTTCCAAGAAGCAAGTATCTTTTAATTTCATGGCTGCAGTCACCATCTGCAGAGATTTTGGAGCCCCCCAAAATGAAATATCTCACTGTTTCCATTGTTTCACCATCTATTTGCCATGAAGTGATGGGGCCAGATGCCATGATCTTAGTTTTAACTGAACGTTGAGCTTTAAGCCAACTTTTTCACTCTCCTCTTTCACTTTCATCAACAGGCTCTTTAGTTCTTTTTCACTTTCTGCCATACAGTTGGTGTCATCTACATATCTAAGGTTATTGCTATTTCTCCCCGCAATCTTGATTCCAGTTTGTGCTTCATCCAGCCTGGCATTTCACATGTCTGCATATCTTTTCACTGTCCTAAAAATCTTCTGTGTTATGCCTGTTCATCCTTCCTACCAAACCCCCAGCTCCTGGTGACTGGTGATCTTTTTACTGTCTCTACAGTTTTGCCTTTTCCAGAATGTCACAGAGTATGGCACCTTTATAGGCTGGCTTCTTTCACTTAGTAACAGGCATGAAAGTTTTTTCCAGAAAGCAAGGTGATTAGCTGACAATGAGAGGGTGCCAATGTTGATATTTTGAAAAGTATGGAATACTGATAGAAGAGCAGTGAACAGTGAATGAACTATTAATAAGGACATATGTGCAAATAATAGCTTAGATTAAAGATGCTGGTAGGTCATTGCTTCTTGGTTTAAAGTGGCACCAGTTCTCAGGGCTGTATGCTCTTCCCCAGGCCAACTGTCACCACATGCACAGGCATAGGGGGACGCTGCATTTAAGTGGGTTGGGATTTGTCAAGCCAGTGCAATGCAGGCTTTTCAATCTTTGCACATTTCCTTTTGTCTCATCTTTAAATCAAATACGCAATTCCCCAAATTTATTTGTCATAATCTAGAGTGGCACCCCACTCCAGTACTCTTGCCTAGAAAATCCCATGGACGGAGGAGCCTGGTAGACTGCAGTCCATGGGATTGCTAAGAGTCAGACATGACTGAGCTATTTCACTTTCACTTTTCACTTTCAAGCATTGGAGAAGGAAATGGCAACCCACTCCAGTGTTCTTGCCTGGAGAATCACAGGGATGGGGGAGCCTGGTGGGCTGCCGTCTATGGGGTCGCACAGGGTCGGACACGACTGAAGCAACTTAGCACCAGCAGCAGCAGCAGAGTTAGTTTGGACTAACCAGGTGGTAAAGAACCCATCGGTCAATTCAAGAGATGCAAGAGATGTGGGTTTGATACAGACACCCTGGAGTAGGTAATGGCAACACACTACAGTACTCTTGCCTGGAGAATTCCATGGACAGAGGAACCTGGCGGGCTACAGTCCATGGGGTCACAAAGAGTCAGACATGACTGAAGTGACTTAGCAGGCATGCATATAACACACGGAAATAGTTCAGGGCAGAAAGAAAAGTCAAGACCATTGAAATATAGAAAAGCTTGTTCTAGAATACCCTGAAACATTTTCACAAAACCTTTGTTAATTTTTGGAACTCTATATCATGAGAAGAACTTTCACAGATACAATGGTCATACCTGGGGTGATCGATCAATGATAGGAGGAAATACTGAATAATAAACCAAGTAAAGAAGTTGATTCACTTTCTGGATTTTTATAATCCATTGTTTTAAAGCTTAGAAAAAGCTATGTAAATAACTTACCAATAGGAAGGTACATAAATAGTGATATGCTGACGCATCGTCTAATATTTTACCAAAACAAGGTGATCAATAAGAAGAAACCATGTCTTTAAAAGGAGTGAAGAGATAGTGTACTTGTTGATACACTTGAAGGCAATAGATGAGCAAAAGTATATCTCCTGTTACCCACGCCTGCATCTTCCTTGACAATTATGCCTTAAACAATGACAGTGATTCATGTCTTGTCATTGTATCACTTTACATAATAATCTCAACATTTAAATTTATAATGTGTTTTAATTACCAATGGATTTTTAAAATAGCAACATAAACTTTTAAAAAATAGATTTATGAGGCATCATTATTTTTAAGCTTTTTTTCTTTTTTTACTTTTATGGAGACAAAATAACTTATGGTAAAACTATTTCGGCACATATTAGACACTTCTATGGTTTAGTCAAATATATGCAACCAGGTCAACATCTGTGATTCCTCCTTGTTGACACCTTGATTCTACTAAGAGTTCTTGCATGATTGCTCCAGACACTTTTGTTTCCAAGAGTCCAAGTATCTGAGTTGGATTTTTTAAATTTAAGAGTATAAGTACAGGGCTACTCCTTTTGACATACTGATCAAACCAGATATAAGTAAGAAGCAAAGAAAAATAAAGTCACAAAATAGCAATAGACATTAGAATAAAATATAAAAAGGAAACTAGACCTACTTTTTAATATGTTAAATTTTGTTGCATCTCTTTGAATTAGAGTTAATATACACACGTACCTGCAGCTCCGCACTGGGTAAACTCTAATTTAAATTTCAAAGAAAGCTTTGGTTCTCGGCTAAAGCTCTAGTATAAAATCCAGTGGTCTTTACACAGGGAAATGTTGCTGGAATCAAGCTTTCCAGTACAGTTTGGCCACACAAATACCTCAATACTGCCCCTTATAAAATATAGTAAGTGCTAGTCATTCAGTCATGCCCAGCTCTTTCCAACCCCATGGACTGCAGCCCACCAGGCTCCTGTGTCCAGGAGATTTTCCAGGCAAGGCTACTGGAGCGGGTCGCCATTTCCTTCTCCAGGGCATCTTCCCAACCCAGGGATCGAACCTGGGTCTCCTGAACTGCAGGCAGATTCTTTAGCAACTGAGCTGCAAGGGAAGCATTTATAAAATATATATGTGTCAATTACAGATGCTGCTATCACATAGATTCAGTGAGCTCCAACACTGATGTCACTGATTTATAAACTGTGACAATTTGACAGCCTGCTTTAAACACTCCGTGCTCAGTGGGAAAAGCAGCCTGTAGTTAAGACTCTGCAACATGTGGAAACTTCTCTGTAGATATTCCACAGACCATGAGCAACCGTGCAGCATCCAGAACCTGCCAATGACTCATACATGGAACTAACTCAGATTAACGGCGGCAGAGGAGAGAGAGGTGGCTGTAAACAGTGAATAAACAAGGCAGTTTCCAATTGGAACTACTTCTCGTGGAGAGGATCTTCCTTGTAGCTCAGATGGTAAAGAATCTGCCTGCCAAGCAGGAGACTGGGTTCAATCCCTGGGTTGGGAAAATCTTCTGGAGAAGGGAATGGCAATCTCATCCAGTGTTCTTGCCTGGAAAATCCCATGGACAGAGGAGCCTGGTGGGCTACAGTTCGTGGGGTCGCAAAGAGTCAGACACAACTGAGCGGCTAACGCTAGTTCTACTACTCACTGAGAAGCCGAAGGGCCCAACAGAAGATAGTCTTTAATTGGGACTTGAGGTTTTGTTTTATTTTGCTTTGTTTGCTAATGAAAAGCATTATAAATGGACCCAGTGAAAAGGTGCTGCTGAAAAGACACACAGCTCTTCACTGGATACCCTAGTGACCCCTTTCCCTCCTACAGTACCCACCCACGACTTTTAGCACCTTACCATCTGAGGCCTCCGGTGGAGGACCAGAGATTATGGGCATAAGCCTGGTGGGGCTGGGACCCCTGCCCTCTCCTGCTATTATTCCTCAGGGAGGCCTGGGTTGGAAAGTTCAAGGCAGAAGGTGGGATCTATCATGCACCCATAGCATCGGTCCGGGAGGAGTTCTGTTGTGCTATGATTGCTTTATAACTGTGGAACACATTCTCTTGGGTGATGGCATTTATATCAGAATTGTCTCAGCTCCCCCAGAAACCAGGGATCTGATCATTAACCTCAGGAGCAAGGAAGGTCTGAACAAAGTGCCATGGGAGGGCTCTGCCTGCCTCGTGTCAGGCAAGCAGAAAGCATTTTCCTAAAGGAGGTCTCCTGTAAATTTAAATTACAATATGGTTGACATTTCAGGTTTTAACAACCAAGTTCTCAAAGAGAAGCAGGGCTAGACTTAAGAGAGAGAAAGGAAGGTAAATTTTGGATGCCAGTGAAGGCCAGCTGCCGCAGTGGTGGGAGGAACAGCGTGGAGATGGACAAGCCTGCAGAATTTGTAGAAGGTCATTTCGCAGTATTCATGGATCTGGAAGAGCCCTCCACAGGAGTATCTGCGAGTGATGGAGATGCAGTGTGATTGTCAGAGAAGGGCAGGCTAGTGCTTTTCTTTTCAGAATTCACATCGTTAAGTCCAGGTTTATTGTTACCAGAAAATTAAAAAAAAAAATGTGGCTGTCAGTTCAGGATAAGGGAATGCTCGGATTCAGAGCTAATCAGCCTGACTGTGAACCCAGAGGATGACCCGTGGCCAGGGTACATGGGTGGAAAGCAAGCCAGCTGGCTGCCTTGAACTGCAGCTGTGCCTCTTGCAGAACCGGGGTAGCCTGGCTCCCTCCTCCTCCTTGCATGCTTCCCTGTTTGGATTACTGGACAGTGGGAGCTGTCAGGTAAGATTCAGAAAACAAGAACCATCATGCATATCCCCCAACAAGCCAAACCAGTAGGAGCCTTGAAAAATTGATTTTGCTGCCCTCTGAGGCTCAGTGGAGTGAACCGACAGTACAGAGCACCACACAGTAATCTTCACGGTAAGGCCAAGTGTTCTCAGCAAAGGTGTTTCTAACCAAGTAGGAAGCACTTTTCTCCCAACTTCCTTGGAAACAAAGTTGATGAAGAAAGACAGAAGTCGGCCTGTGCTGCTGCCGAAGTAACGGGCTATAAATAAACTACCTTTCAAAGAAATATTCAGTATGATCTGTGCTGTGTACTGAATCACCCAGTCATGTCCGATTCTTTGCAACCCCGTGGACTGTAGCCTGCCAGGCTCCTCTGCCCATAGGGAGTCTCCAGGCAAGAATACTGCAGTGGGTTGTCATACCCTTCTGCAGTCTTCCCAACCCAGGGATCGAACCCAGGTCTCCTGCATTGCAGGCAGATTCTTTACCATCTGAGCCTCCAGGGAAGCCCATTCAGTATGATCTACAGAGAACAAAACTAAAGGAAACCCCTTGGGATCATCATGCAAAAGAATAATAACTGGCTAGGCAATGAAATGACCATCTCACATCTCTCAAGTGAACACAGAACACTTAAAGTAATTAAAACCATTCTATTTCTAGAGAGACAGACGTTTCAGTGGGGCCTTTGATTGGAGTATCTGTGCCATAGGATTAACACAGAGAGCCTCTCTTCCAAGGTGAGCAGGTGGTTCATTGCAAGATGCCAAGGTCAGTCAGCAAGGGCCTGAGCCACCCTGCATCACCATCTATAACAATTAGATCAGGCTGGCGCTCTCAGACTTGATCAAAGTGGATGGTCTTGAGAGGCATTTAGGAGGTAGAATCAATAGGACCTGGGTGACTGATTGGATGTAGAGGGCGAAGGATAGAGAAAAGTTAAAGATGATACCACTTAAACTTTCTGGCTGTGGAACACAGTAGATGGAGGTGCTCTTTACTGAAACACATTCAGAGGGAAGGTCACTAGTCTTAACAATAAGTGCAGTTTTCAACATCCTGCATTTCAAGGGTTCTTGAAATATGATGATGGATAAAATTGGAAATAAACTGTATATATTATTTCTTCGGTTATGAAAAAGATAAGATAGAATAAACAATGTAGTGTGAGAAAAGAGAAGGGCATCATTCCAATGATAATTCCATATAATGAGAGTAACCCGAACTCCCTGTCGCCCTAGGGAACTATACACTCCACTTTTGACTCTCGGTGAAGGATGCTTGTTGGGTGAAACCTTTCCTAAATGCCTCTGCCTTGTAAAGTGGATCACTGTGAACTTCATGTCACAGTAGCAAGGACTCTCCCTTGACGTGTGGCTGTGGGGACATCACCTTTCTTATTCTCTTGCTCTCATTGTCTCATCTGCAATGTGGAAGTTGCTCAGTTCTGTCCAACTCTTTGTCACCCATGGACTATACAGTCCATGGAATTCTCCAGGCCAGAATGCTGGAATAGTTAACAGATCCCTTCTCCAGGGGATCTGCCCAACCCAGAGATCGAACCCAGGTCTCCTGCATTGCAGGCAGGTTCTTTACTATCTGAGCCAGCAGGGAAGTCTTGCAAAATTGGGTATAAAAGTAATAATAACATCACAGAATTATAATGAGAGTTAATCAAGGTAATATTTCGAGAGATTTTCAAACAATGCCTGAACCTGGTGAATATAAGGCATCACTCAGGTTTAGAAGAAACTAGAAAAATATATGACATTATTTTGTAAAATTTGGATAACATAGTATTAAGAACAAAGTTATAAGTCATGGTTTAGTTACTTTTGAAAAAAGAACACTCTTCTCTTTTCCCATATTATTTGTTTTCTATTTGTCTCATCTTAAATATGAGGCAAATCTTCTAGTATCTTTGCAAAACACATGTCATATATACAATATTTTTCAGAAAATGAGATTCTTTTTTTCTCTACAAATAGTGCATATACTATGAAAACTTTCCCAACTTTGCTATATATCCCTCAAATATGTTTTTCAATGTCTATTTTTTAGTCCACCATAGAGATATAATTATTTGAGTAACTAAACATTGGACTATTTGCTCCAATTTTATAAAAATTTTAAATTAAATTACAATTAATATATGTGTAGCAAAACATCCTCATAGGCCCTTAATGCTTCATTAGGGTAAATTTTAAGATATAGAAATTTTTATTAATGATTTTAAAGCTCTCAGTAAATATTATTAATTGTCCCAGAGGAATTGTACCAATTTATACTGCACACCATCTGCCCTGGAAACTGTGAAAATATGTCTTTTCTATATGCCTTCCATATGCTTGGTATTATCACTGAAAACATTTTGATAAATGCTAAAAGTGGAAATTTTTTCCTCTGATTCTAAGAATTATCCATTTGGTTAAAAACTTTTACATACTCTCATCTATTGTACTAATTTATTTTATATGTTTGTGCCTCATCACTTCCTATTAAAAATTACACACACACACATATACAAATAAATTACATGTTGTAATAATTTTTGGCAATTTATGGTTGATTTACATTCCCTTTCATTTTTAATGATAGAACTTTTATGTTCATGAAATTTAGCTTTGCAAGTTCTCCTTTAGGTGTTTATGCTACAAAATACATTTTTTTACTTTTTTATATTTTCACCTTTTGCATGTAAGTTTTTCATTTGAAAACTTTATTTTTATCTAAACTGTTTGAAAGAGTTCTTATTTTATCATAAAATAGTCAAACATGTGTCTCTTCTCTAGTCACTTAACAGATGACAGTGCAGTCACAGATTTTTAGGACGTTTTCTCCAACACCAAACAAAAGGAACAAAAATAAAAACAGCAAGTTATACACCATCGATGATGATATTCTTCAATGGCACCCTTGTCTACCTAACCATCTACCCAGTTGCCTCTCCCTTCCTTATTCTTTCCATATAGTCCATTATGAAATCCTTGCGTTTCTACCTTAAAGAAATCTCTCTGTTCTGTTGTTTTCCATCTCTTACTAACAACACCTTCATTTATCACCATCTTTCTCTGACCAACTTCAATTGCCTTCACTGGTCTCTGGACATTTTTTTTTTTAAATCAACTATAGTTTCTGCCCCTGTGTTTTTGGGGGATATAAATTTGTCCAAAAATATCTGAGTACCATTCATTTTTTTAAATATTTTGACCAAATCTTATTGGTTCTATATTAGCTCTGGCTGTCTTCAGTGTAACACGTTCTTTGGCAAAGAACAGTGCCAGTCTAGCTTTTAAAAGTCTTCCTTCTTTTTAAACGCAGTGCCCTGGTAAAAGCACATCAATTCTGACATATTGGCACTCCACCCAAGGCCTCATGTTTCTGTCCATTTTTCATTCTCTTTCCTCTTTATCCTTCTTTTCCCTCTAAGTCTAAAACAGCATCTATTATTGGCTCAGGGCACCGAAGAAGTTCTGGCTAAGCCTCCACAGAAGACCTGACAGAAAAAGAACTGACTTTTAAAATCTGTATTCTATAGCAGATAGATTGACAAATATTCATAAAAGTTTAAATGAAATTTTGAATAAATTGTTTTACAGAAAATGCCTAGAATTCCATAATTTCTATTTTTCTCACCATGAAGGCATAAATATTATTAAAATAGATTATATTACAAAAAATATTTTTATTTTAAAGTAAAAGGTGTTTTAACTTGAAAGTATATATTTTAGATTTACTCAAAGCCAAATCACTGTAAATCAATATATTATATATCTTGAAATATTATAATTAATACTAATATTTCCTTTAATAAAATAAATTCAATACATTATCAAGTATGGATGATACTGGTATCAGTCTTTCAGTTACAAATGTTTCCAGGACATTCATGGTGAGTGCGCTGCCTGCTTAGTCTCTCAGTCATGTCTGACTCTTTGCGACCGCATGGACTATAGCTCACCAGGCTGCCCTGTCCGTGGGTTCTCCAGGCAAGAATCCTGGAGTGGGTTGCCCTGCCTTCCTCCAGGAGATTTTTCTAACCCCGAGATCAAACCCAAGTCTCCCTCATTGCTGGCGGATTCTTTTGCTGTCTGAATCACCGGGGAAGACCAAGAATGCTGGAGTGGGTAGCCTATCTCTTTTCCAAGGGAACTTCCCAACCCCGGTATGGAACCAGGGTCTCCTACACTGCTGACAGATTCTTTACCAGCTGAGCTCCCTGGGAAGCCCATGTTGATTAACTGACAGTGAACCGATGCAAACAAAATAGCCAGCCACAGTAATACATTTTAGTGGGGGGACCTTTCCTAGAGGCCCCCAGAAAACTCTCCTAAAAGTCCAAATGATCAGTTAAGCCACACACTGATGTCTTGGCTTCTAGAGAGTCCAGCACTCTAGTCTAGGACATGTTCAGCCACTCTGGTGGGAGAAGAGCCTTCCCAGAGGCACCAGAGTGTCCTGAGAATCTTTTGTAAGTGGATGTTGATCATGTGTACTCAGTATATATGATTGCCTCCAGTAGGCATAAGTTTCTCTTGATTAACAATGCTTCTGTATTTTAGATATCTGATATTAAAAATATCACTGTCCCATGGACAGTGGAACCTGGTAGGCTATAGTCCATGGGGTCGCAAAGAATCAGAAATGACTGAGCAACTTCACTTTCACTTTTTATTAAAAATAATGATGAAAAACAATATTTAGTACCTACAATATAATAAGTATTAATAATATAAAATCTTATATATGGAAAAATTATAAGCATTTATATTTTAGAACATATTTTTATATTACAGACATATTGTTTAATCAAAGAACAGATTAATTTTTTAACAATATTATATATATATATATATATATCCCTACCTATGTCAGGAACAGTAAATATTTCATAATGATGTAAATATAACGAACACATTTCCTTAATATTTTTCCCAATCTTAGAACATAAGTTTTATGCCTTTACTTAAAAAGATATAATATTAATAAATACAGACATGTTTATTTACATGAAAGTCTTTCATTATCATCAGGTAATGATGTGGCAAAAATTGTTTTCCAGTATGATTTCCTCTAATAACACTTGCAGACAAAGAAGGAAATGGTGATGGGTAAAGACTTCTGAAAAGATCTTTTGGTGTCGTCTGCTTGCTGTTGAGATGCCATTTGTTCACATTTTAACTTCAATCAATACCCCTGGTGTATCTCCCCATCAATAGTAAATGATCTTTGCTCCATATAATTTAGAAGATTTTCTCAACATGAAATAACCCTCGAGTGAGCCATTTTCTACCCATCTGCTGGGACCTGTAGCCCTCTGTCTATTTCATGAAATTACCAAGCAGAGCATTCTTAGGTTGTTAGATTACATCATTGCCACATATCAAACGCTGGAAAAAATTTTCCTACATTTTTCTAAAATAATGCTTTTAAGAATGACTAATTTTTCTTAAAATCTCTTTTCCTGGGGACTTTCCAATATTGATGCCTACATATAAATAATTGCTTATCGTGCATATTTTTAAAGATATAATTTGACAACATGTATCAAAATATAAAAGGAATATAGCCTCTGATCCAGGATTCAATTCCAAATGTTTTAAAGAGATATTTGTCCTAGTCAACAAATATATGAATTGATGTTTGCATGAGTTGGAATAAAGCTGGTTGAAGAGACTATGGTGCAATAACAGACATCAAAATCTCAATGCCTTAAAAATAACTGAGTTTACACTTTGCCCATGTGTATGAACATCACTGGTAGGTGGGGACTCTGCTTCATATGTTCACATTCCAAGACCCTACTCTCAAATGTCTTTGTTCCCATAGCAGAAGAAAAGGTTGCTCCTGAGAAACATAAATTAGCTTTAAATATAAAAATGTAAAATATTGTACCTGAAAGGTAACAGATAGTATTTTCATTAGCAGCTCACCCTGAGGATCCAACCAGTAATGACATTCTGTTCTCTGCTTAGAATGGAGGAGAGTCAGATAATTTTGGTGAATAATGTCACTGACTCCTATCATTGCATCCATGAGTTTTCTCATTATGTTAAAGACTTGAAAACCATCAAAACAATTATCAGTGTGGGTTGGTTAAGTAAGTTATTGTGAATCCACACATTAGAATACTATTCACCATTTTTGAGGTGATTAAAATTTACTGATAGAGCCGTAAATACTGTTTCTAGGGACGAAGCACTGTTAGTTTGTGTATGAGATTTATTTTCATTCAGTTAAATTCAGCCATGAAATTAAAAGAAGCTTGCTCCTTGGAAGAAAAGCCATGACAAAGTTAGACAGTGTATTAAAAAGCAGAGACATCACTTTGCTGACAAAGGTCCATATAATCAATGCTATGGTTTTTCCAGTAGTCACGTACAGATGTGAGAGTTGTACTGTAAAGTCGGCTGAGCACTGAAGAATTGATACTTTCCAACTGTGGTGCTGGGGAATACTCTTGAGAGTCCCTTGGAATGCAAGGAGATCAAATCAGTCAATCCTAAAGGAAATCAACCCTAAAGATTCATTAGAAAGTCTAATGACTATTAGAAGCTGAAGCTGAAGCTTCAATACTTTGGCCATCTAATGTAAAGAGGCAACTTATGGGAAAAGACTCTGATGCTGGGAAAGACTGAAGGTGGGAGGAGAAGGGGGAGACAGAGGATAAGATGGTTGGATGGCATCACTGACTCAATGGACATGAGTCTGAGTAAACTCCGGAGATAGTGAAGGACAGAGCAGCCTGGTGTGCTGCAGTCCATGGGGTCACAAAGAGTCAGATACAACTGAGTGACTGAACAAAAACATAAATAGAAGTAAATGAATGTTTTGAAATACACATAGAAGGAGTCTCAGATACATGGGTTGCTATCAAGGAGAAGGTGACTAAATAAAATGTTGATTTGTATACTCAATGTTCTAAAAAGTCTATCTTCTCAGAAAAATTTATCTTTTATGTAAACAGATAATCCAAAGGGGCTGGAATCACTCCTATTCTGACTGCAAATGGCTTTTCTTAATTAATTCTGTATTTCCAGACATTCTCTCCTCACATATGGGAAGCCTATTAATTTTGCATATTTTAGTACACTCAATTAAAACTACTCTGTTATTATTTTAGTAGACTTTTTTTTACTTATGAGCAAAATGATCCTACATTTCAAAACTAATGGTAATTGTACTAACTCCTTTGTATAGTCATTGCTTTTACTTCTTTTTTTTAATATTTATTTTTATTTGTTATTTACTTGGCTGCATCAGGCCTTTATAACTTTATAGCTGTGGCATGTGGGATCTATTGTCCCGACCAGGGATCAACCCTGTGTATTGGGAGCACAGTCTTAGCCACTGGACTATGATGGAAGTCCCACTATTCCTTTCACTTTTACTTACTGTCTGGTTGAAATAATTTGGGTTTATGGAATACAATGGGTAATAATAAGAATGGGGCAGAGATTGGTCTAGCCCTCCCATCAAAAATTAGGCTATAACTACACGAAACACATGAGATAACCCTTTCCATCATTGGGCATAGGTAATAGATGAGTAAAATCCCATGAAATAAAGGGAAACTCTTATGGAGAGCTCTCCAATCAGCCCACCTCTCTGCCTAAGAACACTTTTCCAAACATACTGCAAAGAGCGGCTATCCAGACCAAGCCACACAGCTGACAAGGCAGATCGGGGGTTGAGCAGAGAACTTGCAAGTCCTTGCTGTAGGTGAGTCAAGGGCAAAATAACAGAGACTTACAAGAGCTTGATTGCTACAGGCAGAAAAAGAACCAGAAACACCAGAGTTCAGACAGTGCTAAGAAATGTTGGCTTTCAAGTCTTACCTGAGTGGACAGATGTCACTGACCCTTCAATAATACCAGAGTGAAATACCAGCTGAACTATCACTCAGGCCACATCTTGGGAGCAAGAACCTCACCAGAAATAAGGTCTCTTTTGGACCCACCTCATAAACATAATAATCCACAGTAAAGAGAGACGTAAGGTATGAAGTAGGGGTTAGCAATACCTGGGGTCTTCCATGGACCCTCCTTCACAAAGTGAAAAACGATCCCATACAAGTTAAAGGAGAGCAGTTAGTAGCTCCCCAATAAGGAAAAAAAAAAAAAAAAGAAGCACTCTTCAGACGAAGATAATAAACTCCAGGCTTTCTAGAATGTTACTCACAATGTCTGCATGTGCAAGCTCGGTCACTCAGGAGTGTCCACCTCTTTGTGACCCTATGAACAGCAACCTGCCAGGCTCCTCTGTCCCATGAGACTCCCAGGCAAGAATACTGGAGTGGGTTGCCACGTCCTACTCCAGGGAACCTTCCCAGCCCAGGGATTAAACCTGCATCTCCTGCATCTGTCTAGCAAACAACAAAATGCTACTAGATGCCATATACATGTGCTTGTTTATAATGTACAATATTCCAAGTGAAGAGTGAAAGCAGAAAACAGAAGTCAAAAGCAGCCATGAGATGAGCTAAGTAGGCTATAAAACAATTAAAAATATACTCAGAGAATTAAAGAAAGCTATTGCCTTAAGTTGTAAATGATAAAGGCCATCAGATAAATGAAAGTTTTTCAAAGAATCAAATGCCAACTCTAAGAATTAAAAGTTCAATAAGTAAAAATCACACACAAAAAAATCACTGAAGGGGTTTAACACTAGACTGGAGATGGCTGAAGAATTAGTCGTGCGCCTTGAAGACTGATCTATTGACATTTTGGACTAAAGAAATGAGAGGAAAGGCACTGAGAAGAAAATAAAGAGAGCCTCAGAGGCTTGTGGGGTAATCTCAAACACTCTAGTGTCGAAGCCATGAAAGGGCCAGAAGAAGGTGATAAGGGTGGGGCAGAAAAAAGGGTTTAGAGACACAAAGAATAAGCATTTCCAAAACTTGATTTTCAAAACTGCTGCTCGAGTTCCAAACCTCAGAACCTCAGGCAGTAAGTAAGAGACAGAAAAGACCTCCTGAGCCCCACCTACTCCAACTGCTGAAAGCTGAGACAAAGGGGAATTCTAGAACCAGCAAGAGAAAAAAGGAGCCCAGCATCTAGAGAAACAGTGATATCAAGGCATTTTAAAGTGCTAGCTGCTGCTGCTGCTGCTGCTAGGTCATCTCAGTCGTGTCCGACTCTGTGTGACCCCATAGACAGCAGCCCACCAGGCTCCGCAGTCCCTGAGATTCTCCAGGCAAGGGGGTGCCATTTCCTTCTCCAATGCATGGAAGTGAAAAGTGAAAGTGAAGTCGCCTACCAGGCTCCTCCATCCATGGGATTCTCCAGGCAAGAGTACTGGAGTGGGGTGCCATTGCCTTCTCCTTAAAGTGCTAGAAACAGCAACAAAAACGACCATCTCAGAATTCTATGTCCAGTGAAACTACCACTCAAAATGAGAGTCAGAAGACAGTCTGAGATAAGAGAAAGCTGCGTGGTTTGCTGGCTGGCAGATGCGCACAGAAGAAATCCTTCCCTGGCGGCTCAGTGGTAAAGAATTTTCCTGCCAATGCAAGAGACACAGGAGACGTGGGTTTGATCCCTGGGTCAGAAAGACCCCTTGGAGAAGGAAATGGCAACTCACTCCAGTATTCTTGCCTGGGAATTTCATGGAACAGAGGAGCCTGACTGGCTATGGTCCATGGGGTCACAAAAGGTTGGATGCAAGTGAGCACTCATGAATGCCTTTCTGCTGCGGTGACAGGATACTAGTTGGAAATGTGGACCCATGGGAGGATGAGGAGCAGGATCTAGAAGTGCTTGAGAGGCTTGCCTTTGGGACCTGCCAGAGATGGAAGGGATGAAGGCAGAGACAGAAACGAGGCCCAGGGTTCCCTATCCCTGGCTGAGTTCACTCCATACAGAGCTTCCTGAGGAGGAAACCAGCTGGACTGTTGGCCTGCTCAGAACTCCTGGGCCTGGAGAATTTTCTCTTTGCAAATAGACTCAGAACTTGGAATGCATCCGCTGACTGTGAGCTTTGGGAATACTGGTCCCAAACCAGGTCCCCTGGTTCAGACATTCAAACCATCTAATCTATGTGTCATGCAAGGGCCTGACTTAAGCTTTGATTCATGAGGCATCTACTTTAAAGAGGCATTCTCTTCAAAGAAGATAATCTCAAACAAATACCTCACCAGCCACACCACCACACCACTGAGACACCTTTGTTTTAGAGATCTAGGCTGATTTTGATAACTGACCATTTGAGCCACTCATTTTCCATTGCTGGGCTTGAAATTCTCACTTTTTTGGTTTTCAATTCACTGGTAAAGAGTGAGCCCATGAAACTCTAGACCCAGTAAAAGCAGAACCTCTCTCTGTGTGTCTCTCCACCTGCCTCTGTCTCTCTCCTTTAATCTCACTGTGTGGCCCCGGGTGTGCTGTATAATTTCCACATCCTGTAAGTAATAAAAGCATCCTCATAGTTATTGCTGAAAGATGTCTTGCTGTCATAATATGAACCACAAGGTTCAGTCCAGTGGCAACCCTGGCTTGGAAATGTCTGTGGGAAGCTCAGGGGGGCTCAGGTGAGCGCCCCCAGACATTTCTAGCCATAAAATCACCCTTGATCATCTGAGACCAGCACAAAATACAGCTTCTCTCTCCTGACTCCCGACATTTTCACTGTAACTGATTTTACTGCAGCTACTTACATGTATAAATTCCTCAAAAAGCTACTGAAAGCAGCTACAGCTAGGGGTTTGGGAAACTGTATGTCAAATAGTAGAGGACATACCAACCCAGAATCTCTGTCTTTCAGGTTTAAGGACTGCTCTAAAACACACTAAATGGAGACGGAAATGACAGCCCACTCCAGCATTCTTGCCTGGGAAATCCCATGGACAGAGGAACCGGGTCAGCTACAGTCCACGGAGTCACAAAGAGTTGGACACAACTGAGCGCCTAACACAACACAACTGGGAAGAACCTACACCTAGGAGTCTGGAAAACTGTACATCAAATGTTAGAGTGCCTACCAACCCAGAATCTGTCTTTCAAGTTTGGAGACAGTTCCAAAACACACTAAATAAACTCTAAGTACCTTTGAAGAGTTGAAGAAATGCAGCAAAACTAGGAATAGTAGTGGCAGAGCTACTATTATAAATAATGAGGGCGGCTGATCTCGATGAATATTCTTCACGTTTTGGGACTGTGCTTCTCTCTCTGGGTTATCAGCAGTTACCTGGTGGCTCAGATGGTAAAGAATCCACCTGCAGTGTAGGAGACCCAGGTTCGATCCCTGGGTTGGGAAGATCCCCTGGAGAAGGGAATGGCTACCCACCCCAGTATTCTTGCCTGGAGAATTTCATGGACAGAGGAGCCTGACAGGCTATAGTTCATGGGGTCACAAAGAGTCAGACATGACTGAGTGACTAACACTTTCACGTCACTCTAGGTTATTAAGTACTATATTGGGAGTTTCAGAAACACACAGATTTAGAAGATAGTGCATGCATATTATACCTGTATATAATATGCTGACTCATTAGAAAAGACCCTGATGCTTGGAAAGATTGAAGGCAGGAGGAGAAGGGGACAATAGGCGACAGAGGATGAGATGGTTGGATGGTATCATAGACTCAAAGGACTTGCATTTGAGCAAACTCCTGGAAATGGTGAAGCCAGACATGCTGCAGTCCATGGGGTCACAAAGAGTCGGACATGACTGAGTGACTAACACTTTCACGTCACTCTAGGTTATTAAGTACTTTATTGGGAGTTTCAGAAACACACAGATTTAGAAGATAGTGCATGCATATTATACCTGTATATAATATGCTGACTCATTAGAAAAGACCCTGATGCTTGGAAAGATTGAAGGCAGGAGGAGAAGGGGACAATAGGCGACAGAGGATGAGATGCTTGGATGGTATCATCGACTCAAAGGACTTGCATTTGAGCAAACTCCTGGAAATGGTGAAGCCAGACATGCTGCAGTCCATGGGGTCACAAAGAGTCGGACATGACTGAG
>CM035302.1:33863136-33963009 GCA_020226075.1 Hydropotes inermis
CAGATGAGCAACAAATGTGAGCTATCCTATAGAATAGCACATCTCTGTATGCATATATACTTACCTTATGTCTAACCAAGTGCACATTGATGCATTGAGTCAGGAGAGAAAGGAGAGACTACTGAGGTTGCAAATCAAGAGGTACATTTATAAACTGATCCTTGGGATAAAAGCTGGTATAATCACTTTTGGAAAAAAATGACATTATCCAGTATATTTAAAAATTCATATCCTATTATTATATTTTTCACAAGAAATATATTTAAGTGCAACTTGGTTATTTTCTTTTTAAAGTGTAACTTTTTTTTTTTTTTTTTTAAAAAATGTTATTTTTAAAAAAATTTTGAAATATTTTAAAAAAAAAAAAAAAAAACAAATCCAGAAAAATAGTAACCAAAGGAAATTTAATGCAGAACTCCCTGGTGGTCCAGTGGTTAAGAGTGGAGCTTTCACTCCCGTGGCCTAAATTCAGTCCCTGGTTAGGGAACTAAGATTTCACAAGCACTGTAGTGTGGCACAGCCCACCAATTCTTCCTCAAAAAAAAAAAAAAAAAAAAAAAAAGCTAGTACAATAAAACTAAAATCTGAATAGTTTTAGGCCCAAAACAATGTTGAATATAACCACCATTTAAAGGACCACTTCATTGGGAAGGTATAAAAATTCTACCCAAGCTTCTGTCTAGCAAAAAGGCCTATTTAAAAATTAAAACTTTAAGTAAAATTAACAATTCTGATCCTAATTGGAGAATGTGTCATCTCAATGTTAAAATGATCAATCAAACTGGCAAAATAAAAATTTCAAAAGAATCAGATAAAATGATGAGTAAGCCTGGTGTAATTAATATTTTCAATCTTCCATCTTACCATGAGAGAGAATGCTTTTTTTTCAAAGCTAGTTGGGAAATTTGACAGCTGGTAGCTATAAAAATTTGACTGCTAAAAATATATAGCATGCAGTATCAGTTCTCTTACTAGGCAAATGAGTTAAAATTCAATAATAAATGATAGATCCAAAGTCTTAATATGTTAGGTAAAAGAAGAAAAACAGAGAGAGAGAGAGAGAGTTTTAATGGTATGTCATTTTTTTTTCAAATCTTTGAAATTTGTCTTTGGACAAATAACCATTGATCTTTTTAACTTGAGGACTTGAGGACTTACAAGCAGGCTTTCTAGTATTTTAGTATTATAATATTCATATAATAAATCCTTCCTAATCACAACACATATTTCTCTTAATAATAAAGGATCAGATTTGCTTCTATTTTATTTAGGGTTTCACTTCTATTATCTCAATATGCGTAGTTTGAAAAAACTAATAAATATTTCGTGGGTTTATGCATCAGGTTTAAACAAATGCCATACAATACATTTAAATTATTTTTTCTTATTTATGTAGTATGTGGATCACTGGACTCTTGAATTCTTAGAGAAGCTAACATTTTTAACTCAGTCAAGTCTGCTAATTTTCCAGTCCCTCTCCCACTCTTCTAGCTGACTGCTTCATACATTTCCCTTCCCGTTAGTCCTTCAACAGGACCTCATTCTCTTCCCAGCTTGTGATGCTGTTCACTAACAGATTAGGAGAGAATTTCCAGGCGCTGACATCACCTTATCCCAACCAGTCAGCAGGCTGGCTGTGTCTGTGGTCCTTCCTCCCGTGACTGGGATGAACCGCTGCCACAGCCAGCCTGCCTCCCGGGAGCCCGGCCTCATGCTGGTAATCTCTCCCTCCCTATCCTTCACCACTGGCTGTCCTGAGAGACGCTCACCCTGTGGAGCTAACAGGTACCATCGCTTGCTTCACCTCACGTTCTCTCCCACCCAGATCCCCAATTCAGAGTCTTCCTTGACTCCTGCCTTTCCTCACATCCCACATCCAACCCATCAGCAGATCTTCTGGGCCTTTGGTTTAAATGCGGTTACAGTCACCACCGCGTCGGTCATCTTCCTCTTGAACGGGTTCAGCGGTTGCCTGCGGTTTCTCAGCTTCCTTCAGTTGATACACAGTCCGTTTCTTACCCAGAAAAAAGAGTGGTCCGAATGCTGCTCAGAACCCTTCAGTGATGTCGCATCTCCCTCGGATCATATGGCACGGGTCATGGGACTTCCCTGGCAGTCCAGTGGTTAAGACTATGTCTTCCAGTGCAGGTGGCTATGGGTTCAATCCCTGGTCAGGGAACTCACCATGGATCCCACATGCCTCACAGCCAAAAAACCAGAACGTGAACAACAGAAGTGATATCGCAACCAGTTCAATAAAGACTAAGAAATGTCATGTGTCATGCATTATTTGGTTCCACTAAATGTCTGCTTGATATGGACTGAGTTGTGCTCCCCCCAAATTGATCTGCCAAAGCCCTAACCACCTAGTGTGACTCTACCCTTGTTTGACCACTTCTGACTTACCCTGATTCATGGACCTAACATTCCAGCTTCCTATGCAATACCGCTCTTTACAGCATCTAACTTGACTTCCATCACCAGTCACATCCACAACTGGGTATTGTTTTTGCTTTGGATCTGTCTCTTCATTCTTCCTGGAGCCGTAAAAAAGGGAAAACAAAGTGAGGTTTGAGGGTGGAGTCTTAATCCTGTATGACTGGGGTCCTTATAGAAAGAAGAAGACACCCCAGCGCTTTCTCTCTCACTGCACAGAGGAGAGGCCACATAAGGATGCAGAGCAAACATGACTGTCCGCAGTCAGGAAGAGAGCTCGCCCAGAAACCAAACCGGAAAGTACCCAGGTGGACCTCCAGCCTACAGAACTGGGAGAAAATATATTCTGTTGTTTAAGTCCCCCAGTTTGTAGTATTCTTTCAAGAGAGCCTGAGATGACTCTGACATAATTCTCTTTTCCTTTCTTGGTTTTGTGTGTGTGGGGGGGGGGTATGGGGGGTGGGTGTGGTTTCAGTGACTTCTTGGGACAGGGTGATGTTTTTTATTAAAAAAAAAATAAAAGTATTGGAGCATAATTGTTGTCCAGTGTCGTGTGAGTTTCTGCTGCACAGCAGTGCGGATCAGCCATGTGCATATATATCGCCCCTCCTTCCCACCCCATCGCACCCCATCACACCCCATCCCTCTAGACCATCACAGAGCACTGAACAGGGTTCCCTGTGTCCTGCAGCAGGTCCACACTAGCTTGCTATGTTGCACAAGACACTGTATGCACTCTGACCTACTTCTGATTTGTTCTCCTGCCCTCGCTTAGCTCCATCCACACTTCCGGGGGTCTCAGCATAGCAGGTGTCCTCCTGTATTCAGATTTCTGTTTGCTGTCCCCTCCACCATCTTCAAACTTTCCCTCCAGATACATCCATGCCCTGGAAGAGTGCCTCAACAACCACCTGTGAGCCAGTCGTTTCTTTAAGGGCATGCTCTTTTTAAGGGGATGATCCTAAAAAAAAAAAAGTCACAAATGACCCATCATTGTGTCGCAATTCTTTCCACAATTATCTTACCAGCTTTTTGGCAGTGCAAACGCCGGCCCCCACCTTCCCATCCCTGCCCACTGGGGAGAGGAGAGAGGCTTCTGCCTCATGGAGAAGCTGAACAGAGGACGTGCAGTTGTTTTCTCTTTAGCTGGCTGTTTGGATAAAGGAGCAACCATGTGGCATTTTCATATCATTAATGGGCTCAAGTTTTAGGGAACACAGTTTGCGAATTTAAGGAGAGAGAAGGCTGAGAGCTTAAAAAGTAAATTAAGGTGTTTCATCTTAATAGCAATCAAGGATTTACTGGTAGGTCCAAAGTTTAGGGGGCTTTCCTGGTGGGTCAGATGGTAAAGAATCTGCCTACAATTCAGGAGACCTAGGTTTGACCCCTGGGTCGATCTCCAGGAATATCCCCTGGAGAAGGGAAGGGCTACCCACTTAAGTGTTCTTGCCTGGAGAGTTCCATGGACAGAGTAGCCTGGTGGGGAGGGGAGATGGAGAGAGCAAAGGGGGAGGAGATGCAGACTCAAGGCACCTGATTTGAGGGCTGAAAAGTGATAGCACACACACACAAAATCTAAAAACAAAAGTTTTAAATGCAGTTTTAAGTTGTTGCTCAGATATTTCTCCAGCAGAAATAGGTTTATTTGGGGCCAGCAGAGAACTGAAATTCAGGGTTTGCAACCATGGTGTGAGCCAAATGCACACACAGCAGGGGAAAGAGAACTCCTTTATAGAGGGAAAGGCAATTTACAAACTGCAGGAAACAGAGTCCTGGCTTCTCATTGGCTGAGACCTTGCAGGGAAGAAGATGCTTCCTTCTCTTCCTGTTGGGCTCTGCCTTCAGCACAGGGCTCCCTCTTCTGGCCTCCCAGCTCTAACTGAGGTTTCAGTTCATTCATCTGTCGACTGTGCTGTTAAGATCTCTGATCCCTTCCCCCGACCAATTTGCAGATAAATCTGCCATCGTCACTCACATAGGAAAGCTTCGGTCTGTTTTTCTCTGTCTACTTATACGGGATTGAAAGAAAGTGAAAATGTCTATCTGTTGTAACAGAACAGATCCAATGCCTGTTCTAAGAAGGACAGGTCCAATACCTGAAGCACTTGAGGAAATCCACAACCTGCACTCTGCAAACAAGAGCTAGGAGGCAGAAGTGAGGCCAAGCATCTGGAAATGCAAAGATTATAGCAACAGTATTTGTTGGCTCTGGGGTACAGAGTATGGGCAGGTATGAATTTCACCTTTTCCTCAAGGGGCAGAATTGACATTTAGATTACAGAGTAAATAGGCAACACAGACAAACTTTGATTAAATGAAGAGTGCAAAGGGAGATACAGATCCAGTCTTTTCCTTTGACATTATGAAAATACAAACTTCATTATATCTTACTTATATGGTACAGTGAACGTTCACACACTTCTTCCCAGTCGGAGTGCTGTGTGCATGTAATACACAGCTATTACCTCTGAATAAAGACAGCCCACTTCGGTAGTTTACAATACAAAAACAAAACAAATTCAGAAATATTGAGTAATTCCTGACAGTAATTTTTTTTCCTAAACAGTGAAGATAGACAGTTCCTTGAATTGTAAATGAAATCCAAAGGTACCTTTTTATAATTGTTTGAATGTTAATGGGGGATAATGACTTTACTATTTTAGAGAACAGAACATTCAAATTTATTAAAGTCAAGAAGTAAAAGCACATTTTAGTTATTCATAAGCTGCATGTATTTGTATTGTTAGGCTGCACATATTTTATTTCCCAAATCTGTTATTTTAAACAGTTTTTTGTTATATCAATATTTTCAGTTAAAAATTAAGAAACATATTTTTTCAAAAAATGTGAGATGATCTTATCCAAAAATATTACCCACATCTGCCTTTCTAAATGACTTCATGTATTTTAATCTCTTATCTGGCATAAGGGAGAAAGACAAGCTCACAGAGGATGATATTTTGACTGTTGTGGGTTTATAGTTTTATGTGCTCAGGGGAAATTAAAGCACCTTCTTTTTCACTTGGACAGTGGTTGAGTGGAAAGGAGGGGTCTCAGGATCTTTGCTGCTCTCAACACCCTTGATGTGTGATGAGGTAGACACTGCTAGTTGTCCATAAAATTCATATTTTTTCTCTTTTTTTATAGTGACTCATGCAGAGAAGAAAGAATGTTTGCAGTCCCATGAAATGAGCATTTAGGAATATAAAATCATGCTTTCTGTTAAGACTACAGTGAATTTTGTTTTGCTTTTTGTTTCTTCATCAGGTTTGTTTTTTAGATTTCACACATAGGTGAACTCATACACTGTCTTTGTAAAACTTATCTCAGTGTAATGGGAGGGGAATTGAGAGGTGGGCAAAAGGGGAGAAAAGGATCAAAAGCACAGACTTCTAGCTTATAAGTAAACAAGCCATGAGAATGTAACGGACAGCATGATAACTACAGTCCAAATCCTGTGCGGCGAGTTTGAAAGTTGCTAAAAGAGTAGACTTGGAAGAGTCTCATCTTAAGAAAAAATAAAATTTTATAACTTCATAGTATGGTGAATAGGAATTACTTAATGTGGTGATCATTTGCAATACATTCAAGCACCAAGTTGCTATGTGTACACCTGAAACTAACAGGCCAAGGATGCTTCAATTTAAAAAGACTACCGTGACCTGGGTAAACAGACAGATTTATAATAATTATAGGAATAATAATAGTGGCAATCTCTATTATCTAAGAATATACCAGGCAAAGTGAAATAATCTCTCTCTTCTTAGTTTCTAAACAACTTTGTAATGTACAGAATCATTATTACTATCCACATTTTAAGATCAATGTTTAGTTGAAGCAGATTTATCACTAAGGCAAGGAGGCAAAGACTGTTTTAGACCATGATATTTGAAGGATTCAAATTAAAAATGGAAATTGGCTAGGGATGGAAACAATGGCCCTGATGATGGTAATGGAAACAATGATGCTAATAATAGTATCAATGGTAACAATGAGATTGGCCATGTCATGGTCAAGTGGGAGAGTAAGAAGCAAGAGATTGATTCCCCATGTTAGGGATGAGGAGGAGGAGACTCCAGCATTTAAACAGCTTGTCAAGCACATGCAGTCATGGGTGAGCACTGAGGCTTCCAAATGCATCCATTCTGAGGGAGGGTGTGGAGTGGATGGAGAGATAAGGTGCGAATGAAGATGAATGATCTTCTGGTGGGAATTCGGTAATTGAAGCAAGAAAGAATTTCACAAGCATAGCAACTATTGGATTATGAAAGTGAGAGTCCCTCAGTCATGTCTGACTCTTTGCAACCCCATGGACTATACGTTGTAGTTCATGGAATTCTCCAGGGCAGAATACTGGAATGAGTACCAGTGCCCTTCTCCAGGGGCTCTTCCCAACCCAGGGATTGAACCCAGGTCTCCCGCATTGCAGGCGGATTCTTTACCAGCTGAGCCACCAGGGAAGCCTAAGAATACTGGGGTGGGTAGCCTGTCCCTTCTCTAGGGGATCTCCCTGACCCAGGAATCAAACCGGGGTTTCCTGCATTACAGGTGGATTCTTTACCAGCTGAGCTACAGGGAAGCCCATTGAACGGTGGGTATAACATAAATCTCAGAGTGGCAGTGGTAGGATAAAGCATGCCTGCCCGTCCTAGCCCATGGAAGATGAGGAAAGTCAAGTAGTGGAATCCAGAAAAAGAAGCAGAGATTGGTGAAGTTTAAGCAGGAGAAGTCATCAGCAGATTTTGTTTTATTTTTGTTTATTTACATAGTGGTATATTAGAAATGTTCTATTATTGAATCTTCACCATTCTTCGACCCTTATCCTAACCCATCTTATGCAAAGAAAGGCAAAATGAAATAGTCAAATCAAGCCTACAGAAATGAGAGAACATAGCAAAGCAATGTGATACAAATGAGTAATCAGGAAATGGGTTCTTCATTTTTCCCTCTTTTCTGTACCAAGGTAAGAAAGAATGTTACAGGCGTGACAGAGTAGGCTGAGTTCCTCTCAAGCCAGTCTGGAAAACACACATGCTTTAGATATTAGGTGTCCTCTAATTCCAGGGCCTCAAGTTATATAGCAAATAGCAGTCAATTCTCTGTCATTAAGGGTGTAATTAACTGCTCTTTACACCATTAAGTGTCTTGATTTTCTTCTGGGAGCCTGGATTCTGACATCACTCTGATAGCACCTTCCACAGAGGGAGCGAGAGCTGGTAATTAGTCGATTTTGCATTTCGCGAGCATTTCCTCCAAGCACCCGGCGGGTGTTTTAGGTCAAACTAGCACCGAGGCTTCCACCGCTGGCGGCGGCCCTGCGTCCTCGCATTCCTGCACTGGGGGTGCTGGAATCACCCACAGATGGAAGGAGCAGACGGAGCGGTCCTCTGCCAGCCTCTTTGCAGCCCTGGGTCCCCAGGTCGGCAGGCCCTTGAGCTTTTCTAGTTGCATCAGGAAGCCACTGCTGACAAGAGAGCGCAGAAACAGGCACCGAGCCTCAGAGTCCGATCCCTAAAGATGGAAGGGACAGCTGGACACGAGGGGTCCTTTACAGCATCTCTTCCCCCGGAATGGCTGCGAAACCTGCCGTCTTCACTGTTTCCGCTCACCGGATGGCAGAAGCGGTTCTGCGGAGTGCGCGGAGCGGCCGCTGCCGCTTACCCGCAGGACCGAGGACTAGCCCTCCGCAGGAGCAGCCTGCCTCTCCTGCCACCCAGGGCCGGGTTCCTGCCTCCTCTCTCTGCCAAGGGGCCGTCTCTATGCAGTCTCCCGCCTGAGAACCGATCTGCCGAGCAGGATGGGCCCAGAGGTGGGCTTCCGCGTTGCCAGGCTCTTCTGCACAGACCACCGCTCTGCGTCCGGCCACAGTCACACCCCTCGCGCGTTTGCCGCTGGCCCCACCGGCCCTGTTCCCTGAGTTCTTCACGTCACTTCTGCACAGGTGCGTGTCCGAGGCAGCGCGCTCATCCTCAAAGAGCTTGATACCATCAGGTCAGGAGACCTGAGGGTTTCTTTCTATTTTGGGCAGCCTACACAGAATAGACATTTGTCTCTTAATCCTACCACTAATATAGGAAGTGCACAGCATTATGAAACCGGATCTACCTTTAGGATTTCCATGCCTTCTAACACAATAAGGATCCTGCTTTGGTATTTTAATATTTGAGATTTTAATAACTTGTGTATTATTCTTTACAAAAAGAAGTTTCATGGAGTCCCATTTAATTATCAAAATTCTTTGGCATAAGGAGGCAAGATATAATTTCCATTTTACTCATGATCAATCAATATCAGCAAAAAGCTGCAATTGACTAAGTCCCTAAGTTAGAACATATGCTTCTGCATTGCCCTAGCCTACTCCCCATGGGACCAGGGTTTCTTCTGTAGACTGTCCTTCTCACTCCAATTCCTAGAAACCAGCCTTGAAAATTCAGCACCGGTTATGACTTCTGTTTCCTTTACCATCAACATTCAGGTGTCAAGCCAAGCGACGCCACCTGAACCATAGCTTCACTTTCATCCCAGCATCATTCTCTATCAGACTGATTTCCCAAAGGCAAGACTTTTTATACTATAGCTCTTAGATATTACTCATTTGTCTGAAGTATAATTCTGATTATGTCATTTTCCTGGCTCATGGGTCTTCTCCAATTCTGGACTTGCCTCTAAATATAAGTTCAAAGGTGATACTCAAGATTTTCGATAACTTGATCAAGCCTATATTCCTAAAGTTCAGTATCACTAACTAACACAATAATACTGATCCTGCTAACATCAGGTTAAAAATTATAGCACTTTCTGGGTCTCAAGCCTTATAGGTAGATCAAGAATTCTCAGAATACCATTGCAGAGAGAATATATTAGTCTGCTAGGGTGCCATAACAAAAATACCCACAGGATAGGTAAACTGTGGTAAACTTTATTTATCACAGAGGCTGGGGTCTAAGATCAAGGTGTCAGGATTGGTTTCTCTAGTGGCCTCTCACTGGGACTTGTCGATAACTCCCCTCTCACTGTGTGGTCATTTTTTTTTCTTCCTCCTGTATGCATTGTTCGAATCTCTTCCTTTTTCTAAGAACAATCCTATCAAATTGCAGCCCACCCTTCATTTAACCTCAGTTACCTCTTTCAAAGTTCCATCTCTAAATACGGGCTTCCCTAGTGGCTCAGTCGGTAAAGAATCTGCCTGCAATTCAGAAATCCAGGTTCCATCTCTGGGTCAGGAAGATCTCCTGGAGAAGGGAATAGCTACCCATTCCAATATTCTTGCCTGGAGAATCCCATGGACAGAAGAGACTGGTCGGCTCTGGTCCATTGGGTCACAAAAGAGTCAGGCACGACTGAAGTGACTTAGCACACATGAACAAAACCTCAAGACAATTAACAGGACTAGAACCTTAATATTTGCAGAAGTGGAAACATAGTATTTCTCTCTACAATTACCATAATTTTTTTTAGATTTTCTTTAATACTTTTATTTTTTAAATTTTTTCATTTATTTTTATTAGTTGGAAGCAAAGATAATTCCAGTAAAGCTAGTTTGTTTGTATTGAACTTGACCTAATTATTTATATAAATGTGAAAAGAATAGTAACTGGGCATATAAGTTCTTTCTAAGATGGCTTTGCTGAAAATTTTCATAGGTATTTTCAGACTTTCTTCTCAATACCATTTCAGTCCAAGCCTCAGTACCTTGGGCAATGTTTCCATTCTATCCTGTTACAAGGGACATGAAAGTAGTACTGCCTGAGAATATTTGAACTCTGGAAGAACCAGGTAGGAAAAAAAAGTAAATTTTTCATATTTGACCACAAGATGCTATGCTGTGCTAATTTGTTCAGTCATGTCCAACTCTTTGTGACTCCATGGACTGTAGCCTACAAGGCTCCTCTGTCCACAGAATTCTCCAGGTGAGAATACTGGAATGGGTTGCCAATTCCTTTTCCAAGAGATCTTCCCAACCCAGGGACTGAACCCAGATACACCACACTGCGTGTGGGTCCTTTACTGTCTGAACCACCAGGAGAACCCAAGAATACCGGAGTGTGTGTGTGAGGCCACTCCAGTCATGTCCAACTCTTTACAACCCTGTGGACTATATATAGTCTGTCGGGCTCCTCAGTCCATGGGATTCTCTAGGCAAGAATACTGGAGTGGGTTCCCCTTTCCTCCTCCGGGGGATCTTCCCAACCTAGGGAGCGAACCCTCATTTCTTACGTCTCCTGCTCTGGTAGGCGTGTTCTTTACCACTAGCACCACCAGGCCACCAGGGAAGCCCAAGAATACTGGAGCGGGTAGCCATCCCCTTCTGCAGGGGATCTTCCCAATCCAGGGATCAAACCAGGGTCTCCTGCACTGCAGGCAGACTTTTTTGCCAGCTTAACTACCAGGGATTGATCACAAACTATAGCTTACCACATTGTTGAGTGCTTACAAGCAAGATTTCTTTAGATTTGGGAAAAAAAACATTAAAAGCCCAGAAATATTTTAAACACTTAAGTCATAACAGTTATAATCATCTCATCGATTCATTCAGCCCCACATTATTCATTCTTGTTCTGCTTAAATCCAGTTTATCCAGTAGTTCTCCCAACTTTGCCTGGTGACTGAGGGTGATAGGAAGAGTGCTAATTCCAAGAAATTTGCAAGGTTTTTGTTAAGGCACCTATAATTTTCCCAGTGAGGTGGATGCCTTTATTACTGGAGATTGTGGAAAGTATGCCGCTAGAGGGAAGCATATTTTCTAAGTTTCTTTTCCTCTGTGAGGCTGCTGGCTTTGCAGCAGCGGGAGGCTTCAACCTAGCTGGAAAACATGTACATTGAGAACTCATCCTAAGTGACAGTCGAATGAAGCCCAGCTGCAGGTGTCCAAGGGTCCAGAGTCAAAAGACTTTAGCCTCTCTGAGAACAAAAGTAGTTTTGTTGTTGCTGTTAAATTCACCATGGTGGGTGAAGGAGTATAAGATCTGATAAAATGGGGGTTGATAGAACATAGGGATAAACCAGAGGCCATTTTGGATTTTCCATACATTCCCTGACTATTTAGTTCATTTACAGCCATTGTTTATCCATCTTAATTTCTCCAATTCAGGAACAGAGTGTTGCCATATTACAAGGACACTAGAATGGGAAAAATTGTCAATGAAAGGTAATTATTTTTTCAGAAGCAGAATGGCCTTCATCCACATGTGCCAACCACCTTTCTACACCTGCCCTTGGATGAACATAGACGAAGAGATTTTCCTGATATTCGGGTCCACTCCTTGTAGTGAGAGCTCAGTTTTGATAGCAATATTTTCAAAAGACACCAGAGTAAAAATAGGAAGATACAGAATAGCAATGAGATAGATCATTTTCTTATTGTCCATTTTTTGATAGATGAGGCATCATCCAACATGTTAAGATAGTAACTAGAATTACAAGTGATAACATCGTACCAGGACATATTAAATTTCTAGAAATTTTACACAATTTATAGAATATTTGTATTATTGACACCTATCTACACAAATATAAGTAAGGAAGGTTTGGCATCTCTTATTTGACAATGCCTCCCTTGCACTTTAATATACCAAATAAATCTCATTAGTTTAATAGCTTTCTTTTTATAAATACAGAGAATAAACCTTTTAAAATATTTTAGGACCCTCTGAAAAATCTCAAAGTTAGCTTGTGGTCAAAAAGACTTCATTTAGAATTTTGGGAAGTTTGTCAAAAATGTTTCTTTTAAACTTTTAAAATGCTTGCCTAAATAGGATCACAGAACATTATAAAACTTAATACTTAACTACCTATTAATGAAACTCTCTTAACATGAAGAGGACTCAGTTTTCTTAAGTAATCAAAGACCTGATGAAGACAACAAACACAGAAAAAATTATTTTGATAAAACACAGAACCTTTGTTTTCAAGGCAAACCACATAAAGTGTAAAGAAAACCTTTGTTTACAATTTCTTATTAACGGCAGACCAGTAATCAAGAAAGCTCTCTCCTTTCAGCAGAAGAAAGAAAATCAAGTTTAGTTTTGCGTAAGTATTGGACTGGGTAAAAAGTTCATTCAGTTCCCCTAAATCTCACTGAAAAACCCAAACAAAACTTTTGGCCAACCCATACATTATGGATATTTAAAATTATTTTGAACACTCCTATACTATAATGTATATTCATGTGGGGCCATTTTGATTACACGAGATGAAATTCTCTCTTTTCTCTCTTTCTTTCCATATCCATTTGGTGTGTCTTTAATTTTCTTCTTCCCATATTGAAATAATCAGAAGTTCTAGTTTAGACAAAATTACTCTCATTCCCTTAACAAAAAGCATCATCATTCCTCATATCTTTTCAAAAGCAAAACCACATCCTATCTTTCCTGCATGCAGAGCTGTTTGCGTTATTATTCTAGTAGCTTTAATTACATGTATTAGAATTTTTAACCTGAAATCCTTAATTTCTAGTCAAAAATAAAGAAGTAAACAATTATAAACTGTCTTTTAGCTTAGAATTCTGTGGTTTGCCAAGTTTATAAATACTTGTTATAATTTTTAGAAACAAGCTCTTAAAAATTTCTCAGCATGGCGCTAGATATGTATTCTTGTAGACCCAAATATCTAGCTCTTTTGGAATAAGAAGTCAAAAGTAGAGAACCCATATGTTCTGTCATTAATATTTTGGTATTTTATCTTTACTTGGAAATGATCTAGATATTTAACAAATTTCTATCATTTAACTTAGCTTAGCAAAACTCTGACATTTCAAGTTACCAAAAAGATTTTAGAGGCTATTCTAAGTTTATATAATACAGACTATAATAAGCTAAAAATTTCATCTACAATGCTTATTCTCTTTATGTCTGTCACTTGCTTTTAACAATTATGTTTAGATTATTCCCCTAAGCTTCATGAGACATTTGACAAGATCAACTGTCATTCTGAGTTATTTTTACTGACAAATTTTGTGACAGAGATTGCAGGAACTTATTTGGCTAATAAACTCAGAATAAAAGTCGTTTATTCTTCCCTGGTGGCTCAGATGGTAAAGAATCTGTCTGCAATGCGGGATACCCACGTTCGATCCCTGGGGTAGGAAGAGCCTCTGGAGGAGGGCATGGCAATCGACTCCAGTATTCTTGCCTGGAGAATCCCATGGGCAGAGAGGCCTGATGGGCTACAGCCCATGGGGTCTCACAGAGTCAGAAACAACTGAGCACTAATATCCTTTAACCTGCGTTACATCCAGTGTTCATAACTGAAATACATATTTGTTTCAGTTACACCAACCAACTTCTACTGGCTTTTATTTACCACGATTATCCCAGATCATATGAACTTGAAAAGCATCTGGGTTAATTTCTGTTAACGCCCATTCCTCCAATTGCTTGACTTCAAATCAACTAGAGCTCCTTTATACATTAATTTTAGCAATGCCATCCAGAAGTTAAAAAACACCACAAATCTACAATATACATATATAGATACACACACACATATATATAGCCAGATACACAGACTTTATAGTTACTACTATTTGTGGAAATTTTTTAATATTTACCATTAGACCAATTAAAAAAAAGAGAGAGAGACTCTTCTCTCTTTTTTCCCTTTTGACTAGAGAAATTTCTCCCCAAAGTTTGCATTTCAAAGAATGCTTCTTAGGTTCTGGAGAATTCAGGCTGGAAGTCCACATTCTGTCTCCAATTCTGAATTTTTCAATTTTGAGAGACATAGGTAAAATTTGGAAGATTGTGAAAAGAATAAAAAATACTTGAACTTTACAATTTTAGAGCCACAATTTTGGCTCTACAGAGATTTGAAAGACAAAAGCAGTGGTTTCTAGTTCTCCAAAGAACTGGCTTATAGCTTTTGTTTTAGCCATTTTTTATCTCTTTGATTTTTCATCAGTTTTTTGCAGCAAATCTTTCAATTAGGCCATTGTGGAATCCTGAAACATTCTGGAGCCTTCTGCAAACTGATTAAAACAGGTATTCCATTCTGCTTGACTTGGCACATCATGCTTTTAAGTGCATTTTAAAATGGTCTTAACTGTTTGGAATGTTCCTCTTATTGGTTCTAATAATTCTAAGCTATTTTTAGTAAAATCCTGCCATCTTATTAGATATGCACAACTTCTGGGGCTATAGTTTTCAAATATAAAATAAGCATAAAATATAAAATAAGTGCTCGAAGGTGGTTCACACAATTCTTTGGGTGTGAAGAATCTTGTTTCATTTAGTTGGCTTTTGGTTGTCTCCTGCGTGTGTGCTAAATCACTTCAGTCCTGTCCAACTCTTTGTGACCCCATGGACTGTAGCCCACTCTGCCCATGGGATTCTCCAGGAAAGAATACTGGAGTCGGTAGCCATGCCCTACTCCAGGGAATCTTCCAGACCCAGGGGTTGAACCCGCATCGCATGCCTCCTGCATTGGCTGGTGATTATTTACCTCTACTTCCACCTGTGAAGCCCTTGTGGGTGTCTCAGAGTCAGACTAATGCCTAAGCGGGGTGGACCCCAGCATCCTTCAAGTGCTTGGACTCCTGTGCACCAATGTCGCCACTTAACTTTTCTTCAGAGATCCCTGTTAGCAACTGGCCTTTATTTAGTATCTACCTGAGGCTTCTCAGAGGACTCAGTCCAGCTCCGATTAGACCCAACCTAATCTGATCCCAAACCTCGTCTAAATTTCAAATTGGACCCAGTCTGTTCCTGGACCCATTCCAGTCCTGGTTCTTACCCACCGCCAACTCCCACGAAACTTCAGACTGGAGGAAAGGAATGAACCAACACCTCTCAAAGAATGGGGACTGCGATCGATTCCAAACAAGTGGAGAGGTGTGCATGCCACCAACAGGTTCCGGCATGGAAGCTGGGGACGGATTCCAAACAAGTGGAGAACTACAGCAGTGCCCAGCGTGGAATCTGGGAATCGGGAGTGGAGGTTTTCCATTCAAAAACCAGGGAATCGTGGTATGAAATGCCAAACAGATCAGAAACTTGAACACAAAAAAAGTGAAGTTCAACTGGGAGGGACTTACCTACAGCCCTTGGAAGTGTCAAGAAAGACAGTGAATTCAAGATGAGGTTCTCGAGCGCCACAGTTCAGCTCAGTTCAGTCGCTCAGTCGTGTCCGACTCTTTGCGACCCCATGAATCACAGCACGCCAGGCTTCCCTGTCCATCACCAACTCCCAGAATTTACTCAAATTCATGCCCATTGAGTCGGTGATGCCATCCAGCCATCCCATCCTCTGTCTCCCCCTTCTCCTCCTGCCCCCAATGCCTCCCAGCATCAGGGTCTTTTCCAATGAGTCAGCTCTTCGCACAAGGTGGCCAAAGTACTGGAGTTTCAGCTTCAGCATCAGTCCTTCCAATGAACACCCAGAACTGATCTCCTTTAGGATGCACTGGTTGGATCTCCTTGCAGTCTAAGGGACTCTCAAGAGTCTTTTCTAACACCACAAATCAAAAGCATCAATTTTTCAGTGCTCAGCTTTCCTTATAGTCCAACTCTCACATCCATACATGACCACTGGAAAAACTATAGCCTTGACCAGATGGACCTTTATTGGCAAAGTAATGTCTCTGCTTTTTAATATGCTATCTAGGTTGGTCATAACTTTCCTTCCAAGGAGTAAGCGTCTTTTAATTTCATGGCTGCAGTCACCATCTGCAGTGATTTTGGAGCCCCCCAAAATAAAAACTGACACTGTTTCCCCATCTATTTCCCATGAGGTGATGGGACCAGATGCCATGATCTTCGTTTTCTGAATGTTAAGCTTTAAGTCAGCTTTTTCACTTTCATCAAGAGGCCTTTTAGTTCCTCTTTACTCTCTGCCATAAGGGTGGTGTCACCTGCATGTCTGAGGTTATTGATATTTCTCCTGGCAATCTTGATTCCAGCTTGTGCTTCATCCAGCCCAGCATTTCTCATGACGTACTCTGCATGGAGTGCCACAGCTGATCCCATATACCACTGGGACTTGGCCTGAGACCCCATCATTGCTGCCAGCCTGTCTAGCAGAGATCCTTCGACAAGAGGCTCCCCGGGTTTCCGGATTCTCACACCAGCTCACTGCAATGACCAACAAACTGAATGTTTGTGTCCCTTGAAATTCATAGGTAGAAATCCTAACCCTTGATGTGATGGTTTTGGGGCAGAGGTCGGGCCATGGGGAGGTGATTAGGTCCTAAGAGTGGAGTCCTCATGCCCAGGATTAGGGCACATATAAATGAGATCACAGGAAGCCCCCACTTCCCTTCCTCCAAGTAAGGATAAAATGCAATCCAGAAGTCACTATGACTCTGCAGAACCCGATCTTGTTGGTAGCTGTTCTCAGAATTACAGTCTCCAGAACTATAATCAATCGTTATTCTTTATAAGGCTTTCCATCTGTGGTATTTAGTTATGCCGGCTAAAACTGTGAGATACTCAGTCTTGGCATTTAGCAGCTCTTTAAACATTTCAGCTGAACTCTTGTCACTCACTTTTACGGTGCCCAGCATCAGTCCCTCTCACGCTCTGACATAGGTAAGTGAATATTGCCGCTCTGGCTCCTGGAAGGCAGCTGGCTTTCATCAGATTACCTTGGAATCTCTGCTGGAACAGGTCTCTTTGGGGTTCAGGAAACATTATAAATTTGTATTTTTTCTGGGTGTTTTTTTTTTTCCAGTTAGGTGGACATTCTTCCCAGCCTTACTAATCATATTCAGAAGCAGAATCTCTTTCTTTGAGAGTATTCAGAACATTGGAAAACAAAAATAGAGATCTATGTTTATTTATATATTAACTGTATTTAAGCTAATAGGTGTTTTGATAATATTTTCACCTTTAATATAATATTGGCATTCAATTATATTTCTTACTCTTTCATAAGAAAGTAATATGTACATAGGAGGTTAATAAGGGACAAATTAAAACTGCTAGTAAAAAATGTTGATGATAGATTCAGATTTTCAAACTCTAGGTCTGTTATAAATTCAACAATACAAAATGTCAATGCCTATTTCATCTACTTTTCACTATGACAAAAGCAAAGCAGTCAACGGTACATGTGTACATTAAATGACAACCCTTAAGAGTTTCCAAAAGATGACTTATTCTCAAAGAGCTTGCAGTGGCTCCAATTCTATAATGTACCATCTTATCTTCTACTGCTCAGCAGCAAAGACTCTATCTGCAATGCAGGAGATTTGCAGGAGACACGGGTTCAATCCCTGGGTCAGGAAGATCCCTGGAGAAGGGAATGGCAACCCACTCCAGGATTCTTGCCTAGAAAATCCCATGGATAGAGGAGCCTGGCAGGCTACTGTCCATGGGGTCCCAAAAAGTCAGACATGACTGAACACGCAGCATACACACACATATCTTAATTTTTAACACATCTTTTAATAGCTTTGTCTATCAGAATGCATCTTTTATCACAAAGAAGTTCCTTCCCATGGATGATTCATCTTTGGAAATGGTTCTCTTTAGTAGTGGTTGTGTTGTTTAAACAGGCAGCACTGACACAGAAAGTCATGTTTGGTCAGCCTTTTCCCTGCCTGATTGAGGGCTGGGGGAAGAAAAGGGTGGGTCTGGACTGGGCATAAAGGGTATTCACTCTACTGTTGCAGTCTAAAGTTTCAATGCCCTGGAAACACCCCAAGTGTACTCACTCCCTGGAACTAGAGAAGACAGTGGCCAGGCAACAGAGGGATTCATTGTCATTGCTGCCTTCTTTTGAGAACATTTAACCCAGTGGCAGAACGCTGCTGCCTTCTCCCATGGATCCAGAAGCTTGCAAGCAGGCAGTGTTATATTACTCCTGGGTGGGAATGAAATCACGTGGGAACGGCAAGAACAGCTCATGGAGAAAAATTACCATTTTGTATTTATTACTTTGGCTAGTTTAAGTGCCATAGGAATAGACTCTCTAATGGATTAAAGAGCAGATTCCCCAACGATTTGACTCTGTTGCTTAGTAAACTATTTTTAGGGACTATCTCAGCCGGCTTTTAAAGGCACATACCATTCCATTGTCAGAGGTTATTTCAGTGGTTCGTCAAAATGATATAAATAACACAACCTCCCTCTTCAGATTAAAGAAATATGGGACATTGTTTGATGAAATTTGTATTCTTAAAAAAAAAATTACCAGCTTTTCTTACTCAGTACTTTTCATTGCTAAGCTCTGACACAATTCTGTTTCATATCTTTGATATGGTGCTTATTTTGTAGTTTAGATTTGCTTAGTTGTGTGATCAGATAATAGGATTTTCTTGAAGCCTCCACTTGGAAGGTAGCACCTACTTATCTCTGGAGGAGTTCCAGGTGCTGTGTAAATTTTGTGCTGCAGATGCAGGGCCAGGTCAGCTTGCTGGAGAGCAGTGCCGCTGCCATTGAACTTGAAATGCTATCAGAGTTCTTTCATCCTGACATACCTTGGGATTTATTTAATGTGAAATGGGGTAGAGAATCTACATTTCCATATTTCCTCTTTCCCACATGACAGAATAGTAAGGTTGAGCCATTTGGAGGGATATTTACCAGAATGATGCATTCCTAAGAGGATTAACTAACACCGCAAGGCAATTTGAATCCTATATTATCAGCTGAAGGAGCTACTGGTTGTTGAGGGTTTTTGTTTACTGATCAACTAGGAGTCTTTCGCCCAAGAAAGCTTACAATTTGTTGTTATTACTTTTATCAATTAAATCCCTTTTTGCTAGCAAGGTAACTATGTTAAGTATATCACAAAGGAGAAATCAAGCAAAGCAGGTTTTCTCATAACTCATTGAATTCTTGGAAGATGCATGGCCTTTTAAAAATATATTCAAATAAATATATTCTCTAGTGGACAGAATTAATGTGATTCTGGAGAACTGTGTTAGAGATTAACTCTTATTTCTTCCCGAGAATAAATGGTTTGAATTTTTAATATTGTTCACTGCTCTCTAACTACTATATAATGCTAATGTGTTAGTGTATATTATCACCTTTTCATTGCTGGACCCTTAAATATGCTAGATCAAGAAAACCAAAAATAATTTCAAGTAGTATGCAAGTATTAATAACAGTTGGCATGTTGAATTTTCAGGCATGTGGTCCTTTATTTGAATATTGTCATAATGAACAGAGTTATTTCCTCTATTCATTATGAAAATTAAACATATTTTAACTATCCTGCTGTAAACTTCATGAAAGTTGGGGCCTTATTTATCATGTTTTAAGTACTTGACATTTTAACTAGCACCTAATTAATGTTCAAGAAAGGTTTAATAAATAAATGAACTAATGTTTGCATGGCAAATGGTTGAAGCAAAAATCTTTGATTTGCATAAGGGCCCAAGGAGGCCTGAACGTGAAGAAGTTTTCTTCAATCATTAGTACCGTGGGAACATTAACCTGGGAGGCATGGAAACTTGCTTAGGACAAGTTTATTATCTTCTCCATCTGAATGTGTTTGAAAATATGCATTAAAGGTTTTAACTTACTTGATAAATGTACTATATTTTTCAGAAAATGTGCACTTTAAAATATATGTAATATTAAGTAAGATTCTGTTATCCAAACATCAATTTCTTAAGTTTAAAACCAAAGGTACTATTGCCAGCTGAAAAGTCTCAGATGACGTGCATGGACTTCCCCATCCTCCAAGGTAAGTGATGAGATGAAGAGAGCCTTTGAACTCAGGGTACACGATGTGTGTCTTCTTGTATTGCCTATTTTACTCTAAAAGTTGGGGAAATCCACCTTATCCCTCATATTAAAAATTGAAACATCTGTATAACAGAGTAAAATACACATTCTCACCTGATGTGAAGTCAACTCATTGGAAAAGATTCTGATGCTGAGAAAGATTGAGGGAAAGAGGAGAAGGGGGTGACAGAAGATGAGATGGTTGGATGGCATCACTGACTCAAAGCACATGGTTTGAGCAAACTCCAGGGGATAGTGTCCAGGAAATAGTGAAGGACAGGGAAGCCTGGCGTGCTGCAGTTTATAGGGTGGCAAAGAGTTGGACATGACTTAGTGACTGAACAACAACAAAAGTTGCTTGGTTCAAAGATGTCACTTCACATAAACCCTGAAATCAGGGTAGGCCAGTTTTGGCCACAAGGCTAAAGATGTCTAAGACATGCTTGTTCTTTTTCCTTCTGCTTGGAGTTACTGCCCTAGACTTGTGAAGAAGCACTGATATGACACAAAAGTGTTGCAACCTATTACATAGGTTAAGTCTTTTAAAAAGAGAGAAATGAACAGAAAATATAAGTATTATTTTGTTTTAATATTAGTGTTAGTTATATGTGTGTGCAAATGTGTTTGTGTGGGTTAGTGGTCTTTTAGGAATTGAGTAATGTGGCACTCTTAGCCAAGCCTTTTAAATACTTTATCCGTTGATCCTTCAGTCAAGCTGCAGAAAAAATTGAAAACACACAAAACAAAATAAACTTCCACAGGGATCCTTCTTCCATAGGTTGCCCTGTTCTTTCTTCCAACCAACCAAACCATCTTGTCTTCAACAGCATCTACCAGGATTCATCCCCAGGTTCCCAGATGTCCCTGATGCAACATATCTACTTAGCACCTACAAAGTTGCAACACCCGGTAAGGCTGGACCACAAGGCAGAGGTCTCAATGAGCCAAGAGTCTCTCCTCTCTCTTCCCGCTTTTCCTTCACTTGCCATCACCTGGCTCCTTTTCCATTATTCAACCACACCATTTATGTGGAGTTCACAGTCATTAAAATCATTACGTAGACTATGCAGGGAAAGAAAACTGAAAAGCACATTTAGTTGTAATCAGGCCACTACTTCACACAATCATGAGTCAAGTTCTTCCAAATTTATGATTTCTTTTCCTCTTGTTCCTAAGAAAGTGCCCATTAAAACCTTGATTATGAGTTACTACCAAACAGAAGTAAGAGATGGGGGACAGTTCATTATTTAAGTCTTTCTCCAAATACTTGATTTTTGTCTAAGCAAGAAAATTCTTCCCTTTCTCAGTATTCTCAGAGTGCTTCTTATCTTGACTAAGACCCATTGACCTTCCCCTCAGCTTGACTAAACTTTAAACAAGTTTCTTCTGACTTTTATAGGCCCCCTTGCCTCCCTTTTATTCAAGAATTTAATTATGAAAACTGGGATTTGTTAAGTTACTTTGTTGCCACTTGAAGATGTAGAGCTCCCCCTGGCAACCAACCTCCCCTAACATCCTGCAGTTCTTGCTTTCCCACCAGCTCATTCTAGCTTACAACCTTCCTGCTTTGTGCTTCAGCAGAAGAGTTTCATCCCATTCCCCCATTGCAGTCGCATTGAATAAATTCTTCCTTAAATTCAGCCAGTGAAATTCTTTTACAAGACAGTCTTAGTGAGGAAGGTAACTATTGGCCTGTGGATCTGATGACTGAGAGGGGTCATTGGATGGATCTTCTGAAACTAAGGAACAGAGGAAACTGCAGCAAGCATCTCAAAAGGTAAAACGATACAAACATGTACGTACTATGCTTCTGTGTAGTAGTAAACTCAAGACATTATAGTTGTGTCTGTTGAAGACAAAGTAACAGAACCCAAGCTTCTGCCAAGGCTAGATTTAAGGAGTGAAATATTGAAAAACAGTTTTAAGAAGTCACAAATGGTCTTTTGCTAAATGGTGTATTTGGTTCTCAGTATGAATAAGTCTTAGTTATTTCCCAAATGAGAAAATGTTACTTGTCTCCTCTGACTAGCTACATCACACTAATCAAAGATTACTAGGACTGAAAGCAGCTTGATTTTTTTTTTTTTTTTTTGTAGTAAACCGTGAGGAAGAGGTCATCTTCCCCTCCACATAACTATCTAATTGACTCAGCACATGCATGTTCACTGGTGCCTGACTCTTTGTGACCCTGTGGATTACAACCCTCCAGGCTCCTCTGTCCATGGGATTTCCAGGCAAGAATGCTGGAACGGGTTGCTCCTCCTTCTCCAGCGGGTCTTTCTGACCCAGGGATCGAACCTGCATCTCCTGTATGGCAGATTCTTTACCACTTGAGCCATCCAGGAAGCCGGGTTTCCCAGGTGGCGCTGGTGGTAAAAGAACCCGCTTGCCAAGGCAAGAGACACAGGAGAGGTGGGTCCCATCCCTGGGTCTGGACGATCCCCCGGAGAAGGAAATGGCAACCCACTCCAGTATGCTTGCCTGAGAAATCTCATGGACAGAGGAGCCTCCCAGGGTATACAGTCCATGAGGTTGCAAAGAGTTGAACATGACTGAAGCCGCTCAGCAAGCAGACACAGAACACTGAAAGCAGCCTGAAAGGTGTGGATCCCGAGTCCCAGTTTCATGGGTTAGGAGCTGGAGCCCTGAGGGTCTGTGTCCTTCCTCAGGGTTACAGACTCAGAGCTCCTGCCCTTTATTTTAGAGCCCTTTCACCAAACAGTGCTAATTCATACAACAGCTTAGGGAAGAAAATACCATGGAGCTAAATTTAAATTGTATTTGATCTGACTGTATTGTGTTTTTTTTTTCATTTATTTTTATTAGTTGGAGGCTAATTACTTTAAAATGTTGTAGTGGGTTTTGTCATACATTGACATGAATCAGTCATGGAGTTACATGTGTTCCCCATCCCGATCCCCCCTCCCATCTCCCTCTCCACCCCATCCCTCTGGGTCTTCCCAGTGCACCAGCCCCAAGCACTTGTCTCATGGATCCAACCTAGGCTGGTGATCTGTTTCACCCTAGATAATATACATGTTTCGAAGCTGTTCTCTCAAAATATCCCACCCTCACCTTCTCCCACAGAGTCCAAAAGTCTGTTCTGTTAAGATGGTAATGATAACCCTATATGCAAAACAGAAAAAGAGACACAGATGTACAGAAATGACTGTATTGTTGAATGTTAGCAACGTCATGTGAAGCAATCACTGACCAATTCAAGTGCATTAAATGTACCCAAGTCTACCTGAATTCAAGATAGTTTTATGAAATACATTTTATTGTACTCAAAACTCTACAAAACTTTCTACTATGTATGTAGGCATTCTGTTTTTAACTTTATATTATTTTATATGGTTTTAAATATCAACATAAATGATAACAAGTGGGAAAAAACAGCACCAACACAGTTGATCAAAACCTCTTTAGGTTTGATGTGAACAACATGCAACTTGTGAATTTTACTTCTGCACCTTTTTTTCCTAAAGCATAGGATGACTTTCCATAGCCCACCCATTGGTCAGTGCTAGGCTCTGATCAGAAATGAAGAGCTCTTTCAGAAATGCAGTCATCATCACTGAAGCACAGTGATGCGCCATGAAGATACTGCCACAACATTTAATTAGCTTCCAGGATTTTTCTTTCAGAGACTGCATTGTTTTAGGAGTAGCAATTACCGGCTATTTTGGCTCCCGGATTCGTTGGCTGTTTCTGACTGTCTCTCGTGGACTTAGGAGAGAGAACAGTTATGTTTGGAAAAGGGCAATGATAGGGTTCTTGCGTGGCAGTTTTAAACCAGCCCTGGTCTGAGTCACCACTGTCCTGGAAACAAAGAAGAGTGGGAGCAAGATTTCCACTCTGCTCATCACATCGCAATTGCAGGGCACTTCTCTTTGATTCATCTCTGCTGCTTTCTTAGTTCAAACTAGCATCTTAGAGGCACAGCAATGAAAAATCTCTCATTTAGAGGTAAAGAGTTTTCATGGAAAAAATTAGAAACATCTTCAGAAATCGGGAGAGCACAGTGTCCTTTCCCCATTGAACATTCAGATGAGACCCTGCATGAGCCCTTCAGCCTTTCAGATAGTTTTGCTTGTTTCCAGCAGGAATTTTCCTTCTTTCTTTTCTCCCCTCTTCCCTTTTCCTTCTGTCTTTCTTCCTTTCATTTTATTGAAGTATAGTCGATTTGCAATGCTACACCAATCTCTGTTATAGAGCAAAGTGACTCAGTTATATGCATGCCTTTTTCATATTCTTTTTCAGTATGGTTTATCGTAGGATATTGAATACAGTTCCCTGAGCTATACAGTCAGACCTTGTTGTTTATCCATTCTAAACATAATAGTTTGCATCTAATAATCTCAAACTTCCAGTCCTTCCCTGCTCCCTGCTTCACAAATACCCGGAGGAACAAGCACAAAACAAATGGGAAAAGGTGATCCAACTGGTCAAGGACTATATAATCATCAGAGGCTTGGGTAGGATGTGGGTTCAGCCAACCACCATGATGTAGTGTCTCATCCATGGTTCACTGTTTCTTCAGGCTTAAAAAGATCACATCAGAAGTTAACCAAGACAGAGGGCCTTTGACCATGACCTCCAAGATTCAGCTCTGTTGTTGCTTCCCCTATAAAACCTTCCTTCCGTTTAGTAAGAAGATAGCACTTCCTTCTCTTTGCTTATAAAGCGTTTCGTTTGATTCTCTTTTATACCACTCTTGACTGTCAGATCATAATGAATGGAACCATATTTACTCAAGGGTGGAAATTGTCTTACTGATGCTATTGTTTAATTTCTGGAGGTCTGCCTTGAACACAGCAGGTTTCCAATATAGGTTTGCCTAACTAAGTTAAGAGAGTCCTTTGGACAGCAAGAAGTTAAACCAGTCAATCCGAAAGGAAATCAACCCTGAATATTCACTGGAAAGACGGATGCTGAAGCCGAAGCTCCAATACTTTGGCCACCTGATGTGAAGAGCTGACTCATTGGAAGAGACCCTGATGTTGGGGAAGTCCATGGGGTCACAAAGATATGGACACAGCTGAGCAACTGGACAGCAGCAACCACTAAGTTAAACTGCAGACATGCAAGTATTTGTTCATTAAACGAGGACCCATTGTCAAGAACTACAAGTTTCGGTATCTTGCAGTTGGAGAGACATTACAGTGCAGTCATCCTAAGAACTATTGCTGTATTTCAACAGTTCTTGTACGTTCTTATTTACCCTGGTTCTTTTTGTTCTGATGTGAAAAGTATACACAAGTGCCTAAAAGTACAGGCATTTCAGTTCCATTCCAACCGAATTCAAATCCAAACCTTGATGCTAAGTAACTGAGACTTAGGGCAAGTTTTGAACTCCTTAAATCTCATCTCTAAACCAGGAGTACAAATAGTTATCTCAGAATGTTGAAGAATCTGAGAATGGTTGAATGTTATATATAAAAAAGTCACAACTTTTTTTTACATTAGTCACAACTGATATCAGTTTCTGTCACTGAGCAGATTCTGTAATGATTGCTTTCATTATTTCTCTGTTTTATAAGGTAAATAAGAGAAAAAGCTTTAAATTATTTTATATTATTCAGACATAAATAAGAGAGTTTTTAGGCCTGGTAGCTCTCCATTCCCAACTGCCGTAACTCCAAAAGGAAGAAAACCACTCAAAAATCATTACCTATCATCTTCTCCCACTGAAAGGAGCAGCTCTTAATTCTGAACATAACTGCACTTTGAAATTCTCGGAATCTAAGGGCTATAGAGAATGACTGCACCTCTCCAGGGATGTAGAGATAAGATTGGGAAAGACCAGATGTAATTTAATGTTACAACCAGAAGAAAGTGGGAATAGATGGGGTTGCACGTGTCACAGCACTAAAACGTAGTAAAAAATTATAGAGCGCAGTCAAAGGCCAGGAAATACATAAATTATGTGTTAAAGATTAATAATAACCTCGCTCAAATTAACTTTTTTCCCTCGCATTAATGATATTTCAGATTTGGTAACATTTTCATGTAAAAATTTGTAAAGAGTTTAATATTTCTTTTCTGTTTTCTTTTAATTCACACTTAAAATGAAAGTCAATTAACATACACATTTCTGGAGATGTGTCTATTTCTCCATCACTCATGCAAAGAGGCATGTTTACATCCATGAAGGGGAAATACAATTTGAAAAAAATTGACGATATGCTAATAATTACTGGCCACTTCCAATAGCTTCAGTATGTTTACAAGGCATTTTAAGTGTGTTTGAACTGTGTGTGTATGTGCTTACTCTCTCAGCTGTGTCCGACTCTTTGCCACCCCCATGGACTGTAGCCCACCAGGCTCCTCTGTCCACGAGGATTCTCCAGGCAAGAATACTGGAGTGGGTTGCCATGCCCTCCTCCTGGGGGTCTCCCCAACCCAGGAATCAAACAAGGGTCTCCTGCATTGCAGGCAGATTCTTTACCAACTGAGCTACCAGGGAAGTCAGCTTCCCTATATATAGGTGTATATATATACATATATGTGTATATATATATACTGCTTTCTTCTTTCAAGGAAAAGGAAAATATAATGATATGTTTGGTAAAATCTGGAGGTTATGAGATAAACATCTTTGCTTTTTTCCTCTTAAACTAAAATGTAGTTTGAGTAGTATCAGTGCCAAGAAGGGATTATCAGATTCTAACACTTTGCTTTTCGGATGAGTAAAAAATAGTCTGTAAAACCTAGGTCACAGCACAAGCTATCACAAGGTTACGGCAGAGCCAGGAGTGGAGGTGTCTTCCCATTTCTGGTCCAGACTCTTCCACCACTTATCCTGGTTTTACACTATTTTGAGTGAGTGGTCATCGCACTTGTACACAGCATTCCTGGGAGTGCCTGTAAAGGGCCCATTGGAACAAGTTAGTTTTAATGTGAAGAATAAACACTCCTTTGTGGGTGCATCCCAAACGTGAAGTAACAGTCTATTCATTTTAGTACACACACATGCACAGACAAACGAAAACACACACACTCACATTAGGTTTGCAGCCACTTCTACATCGGCATTCATACTTATGACTTTTATGTCACTTCCTTATTGATATTTGAAATTCCAACAATTAAAAAAGAATATTTCATACCCTAAAAAAAGAAAGCTCACTCTTTTAACAATATGGCACAATTACAGTATGATCAGCGCAATCAAAGCTATAAGAGGACAGTTGACCAGATTTCATATGAACAGTTCTACTGAAGTCTCACTAACAGAACCTTTGCACAACTTATCAAGTGCTAATATCGACCCAGGGTTACCCCACATCCTTCCTGTAAGTTGGGGTATCTGAGTGACAGCTTTACAAGACCTTATTCAAAATATCTAAGGAGTAGCGAGGTCTTCCCTGGTGGTTCAGTGGTAAAGAACTTGCCTGTCAATATAGAAGACGTGTTTGATCCCTGATCTGGGAAGATTCCCTAGAGAAGGAAGTGGCAACACACCCTAGTATTCTTGCCTGGAAACCCCCTTGGGCAGAGGAGGCTGGCAGGCTACTGTCTGTGGGTCACAAAGAGTAGTATATTATTACATACTCAACTACACTCTGTCCTTAAAAATTTTGAACAATGTTAAGGTCAGTTCAATCACTCAGTCATGCCCGACTCTTTGCCACCCCATGAACCACAGCACACCAGGCATCCCTGTCCATCACCAGCTCCTGGAGTCCACCCAAACCCATGTCCATTGAGTCAGTGATGTCATCCAAACATCTCATCCTCTGTCATCCCCTTCTCCTCCTGCCCTCAATCTTTCCCAGCATCAGTGTCTTTTCCAGTGAGTCAGCTCTTCACACCAGGTGGCCAAAGTATTAGAGTTTCAGCTACAGCATCAGTCCTTCCAATGAACACCCAGGACTGATCTCCTTTAGGATGGACTGGTTGGATCTCCTTGCAGTCCAAGGGACTCTCAAGAGTCTTCTCCAACACCACAAATCAAAAGCATCAATTTTTCAGCACTCAGCTTTCTTTATAGTCCGTCTCACACCCAAACATGACCACTGGAAAATGAACAATGTTAAGTGCATTCTTTAAGTTTCATAGGGAAAGATCAGATTACAAATAACAAATCCTAGGGAAACTAGGGCTTGGCAATACTAGTAATATTTCTGACTTTATACAAATCTATTTTGACATAAAACTGTTAATATTAGATGAAAAAGCATTAAAATGGAAATATCAATCTTTATTATGTTAGAACTTTTTTTAAATTTAGAACTTTTATTTCAAAATCAAAGTCACCTGATCTTAATTGGCTACTGATGTGCAAAATCTGTCAAGTTCCCTGGTAGCGATGACAAGCAAGATACATACAATAATGCCCAGTTAGGTGGTGTCAAATTCAGTGCTGTAACTTGACGGGATGCTGGGATCCATAAAGGAGAGGAAAAACAGCCAATCTTGCGTCCCCACCCATCTCTCACAATGAAAACCCAAAAAAGCTTCTGTGTTTCCCAGACCAAAGCTGACATGGCCAGTTCACATCATGGCCAGTTCCTTGAGAAATGGTCTCACCCACTAATGGTAGACTCTAAGACAATGTAATACATCTTGCAAAACCCCTATTTCATTGCCTCTGAAGCTGTTAAAAGTTTCTCTGGTGCCCATACAAATTTTTTTTTTTTTCCTGGAAAATTAGAGATAAATAAGAGTCTTCAAGTTCCAAAGACTACAGGAGACAGTTCATACTAACATTAAAGTCATTTCCACCAAACCTCCACTTCGAAACTAGAAGTTAGCGAATCTTCATCTTCTTCCTCCTGTGTCATCTTGGGGATCAGTTCGATACAATCCCTTGTCAATGTTCGTATTTCCTGTTCCACTTTTTCCATTTCATATTTCTCTGAGATTTTCCTTCATGTTTCAACTTTTCACCTCTTACTTCCTGCAGCCATTTGAATGCTGTTGAACAACATTCTATACTTAAACAAACAACAACAACAAAAAAATATCCAATCTTTGAAACTGTCAAACATCATGTGACTTCAGTCACCTGATTATGTGACCATATTCTTGACCATCTCTTAACCCAGAATTGCCACTTCCCTGACATCTTAAACTCTACAAGTTTCAAGGTCTCAAGTCAGGTCTGTGCTGCCCTCTGCTCACCGCGTCTCAGCCCACTTCCCCTGGGATCACTGTTCTTCCATTGTGGAGAGCCACATTCTCTTCCTTTCTCCATTCCAACTCAATAGTTTAGTTCTGTTCTGGCTTTACCACCCTCCCTGATCAATTTAGTCACAGAGGTTCAGCACTTCAACCATATTATCAATATTTTTGTTTCTGATAACCTCTTATCATGTGGTTACCATGTCTATCAACATCCTAGTTCCGAATCTATTAATTAAAGAATCCATCTTTCCCCTCCTATAACAAGGCTGCTTAACGATGAAAAATCATGGAACAGAGCCACTATGAATTCATGGTCTTCAGTCTCTCATGACTACTTAAAACTGAATTGCTCTTCTTTTATGTATTCCTAGTTGCTTATTTCTGTCTCTCTTAAAACTCTCCGGAGGGAACATTTCCATTTGCAGGAACGTTTGCAGGAACATCTCCTGCAAACACAATAGAGGCCAGAAGTGGAGGATGGGAAAAAACTGCCCCCTGTCACTCAGAACCCGTGTCTATCCAGACCCTGTAGAGATCTGTCTTTATTCTCCTTCTTCTACTTTCAGTGGAAGATTCAATTTCCCCTCTTCATGTGCTAATCTTTACATGTGTTTAAAATAAGCCCCCATAACCCCTCTGGCGGCTTATTAAGCATTAGCTCCTGGACTGGCTCCTCCCAGGACCTCAGATTTATCTCCATCCGCTCTCACCCCATTCCCGACAGTAAATAGACAGTCACTTCTCTCCTGTCATAAAGCAAAGACTCTCCTCCTCCCACCCTACTCATTCTCCTTTCTCTCTCCTCAGTGAAGCTTTATAAATAAAAGCCAATACTTATTTCTTGCATTTTCCCTTTATCTCATTGAAATCTGGTGTCTGATTTTCCCCCTCTATGACAACTGTTATTATCCAGATTGTAAGTGGTCAGATGACTTAATTCAGTGAAAAAAATTTTTTTGGTTCTTATATTACTCATTTATGGTGTGTAGAATTAATTGCTTCTTATAGTGCTTAAGAGTCTCTCTGTCGTCACTGATAGGATTCTCTCTGGCCTCGATTTCTCTTATTCCATCACTAAGCTAATTGTGAAGCAGATTTAGAGCGAGTATTTGAAGGAATCAGGAGTGGTGAAGGCCATTCTGGCGATGCTGGTGGGGCCACACAAACTTCTGCAGAAGGCAGCATTGGCAGGGCTAAAAGTAGCACTTGCAGGGCTAAGAGGATTTTCAGGATAAGCTGTGGAGTCCAGTCCTCAAGGCCAGAGGCAGCAGATACTAAAAGCAGTTGAGAAAATTGTGTTTTTTCCTCATGGAATTGAAACAGTAAAAAAAAAAAAAAAAAAAAAAAAACTAGACAAATGTATAATGAAACCTCAAGTAGTGATAAACGCTAAGGAAAAAAAAAAAAAAACATGACACTGTGACAGGAAGTGGCAAGTGTGGACATGTAATGTTTTAACTACAGGATCAGAAATCAAGATGAAGAATCACACTGGGGCCAGATGCTAACAGAGTGAAACACAAACCGTGAAAATATCTCAGACAGTCCCTTCCAGTCAGGGGAAGGGCTGGTGCCAAAGTTCCAGAGCAGAGACAGGCCTGGCAATATCCAAACAAGATCAGCACAGCAGTTTGAAGACACTCATCTTAACAAATGTGATGAGAGATGAAATCAGAGCTTAGACAAGGGCCAGGACTCAGAGGAGCTTGGATTTAATTCTGCGTGTGATAGATGTAGTTGGAGTGTTTTCAGCAGTGATGAAACATGGCCTGGTTTAATTTTGGGAAATGCTGCTTTGCGTCCTGCATGGAGAAGAGAATTTCAGAACATCGGAACTGGAAGCAAAGAGAGAAATAACTGAGTTGAAGGTCTTGGTGACTTGCAGTTAAGTTACAGGAAAGAGGATGACAGGACATAAGTAGATCCAGGAAATATTTTGAAGGAAGAGCTGAGAGCACTGGATGATTGACAGCAAATGAGGTATGACTTCTAGGTCTTGAACCTTAGCTCAAGAGAGAGATATTAGTGACATTTACGATATTGGGGGAATGATGGTGTAATGAAGAATTCCTTTGGGGACAAGTTAACATGAATAGTCCTGCAAGACATCAGAGAAGAGAGCCTTAGATTGAAGAACTTGACACACAGCGGAGATTGAGCTGGAAATGTAAACTTGACAGCTATGCCGGGTAGTAAATGTGTAAAGAGGAAAGAGAAATGCCAAGCGACTTAACATCTAGAGGCCAGGGAAAAGATGATCCAGTAACTAAACCTGAGACTAGAGAAGAGAGAAACCATGGCTGTGGTGTTCTGGAAGGGTACCTGTGGGTCGTGTTTCAAGAAAGAGTGAATAATGAAGAAATGGTGCAACCCGCTGACGGGATGTGGAAAGGTACAGGGTATTGGTGCCTTTGACGTGAGCAGGTTTATGAAACAGGAAAGCTAGAGATGTGGGGTGTAAAGAGGGCTGAGAGAGCGGAGGCAGGGATTGGAAAGAGCCCTACTAATGAGCTGTGCTATGAAGAGCAACAGGTATAGGAGTTAAGACATATTATGAGGACAGATGTCTCCATGTTTATGCATTTGTTTCTTTAGGGACACATTTGTTTGGTGTGGTAAATGAGATCCAGTAAAGAGTGACAAAGCAAGGATACTATAGCAATAAGGGAGAATTAAAGCAGTAAAGGGTGAGGGAGAGCAAGAATCGATGGAATCCAGAGCAGAAATAGGATCGTAGGAAATGCACCTGAGCAGCTATCCACCCTAACAAGAAAGAATGCAGAGCAGCTTGGTACCCAGGGAGATGGGCTTTTTATTTTCCTGCACCTCGTGTTTTCTAAGCAAACGTAGATGAAATGTCATGAGCTAATGGTGAAGTGGAAGCAGGAAGCCTGGCCATTTGAGAGGAAGGAGAAGATGCAAAATAGATAAATCAGAGAGAAGGAGTGTACTCTATATAAATGAGTAGAATTGGCAGGAAATAGGAAGGCCCCACTTGGGAATCACAGGGAAAAGTCTCAGGACGGACCAGGTAGCACTACTCTGAGCTTTCACCTCTTGCAGGGTAGGGCCTGTGTTTTATCTTCTCGGTCTCTCCTGAGCTTGCTGTGTGTGTGTGCGTGAGTCGCTCAGTCATGTCCAACCTTTGTAACTCCATAGACTGTAGCCCACCAGGCTCCTCTGTCCATGGAGTTCTCGAGGCAAGAATACTGGAGTGGGTAGCCATTCACTTCTCCGAGGGATCTTCCCAACTCAGGGATTGAACCCAACTATCCCACATTGCAGGCAGATTCTTTACCCTCTGAGCCTACCATAGTAGATACTAAATACGGAGAAGCAGACATAGAAAACAGACTTACGGGTGTGGGGAGAGGGGAGGAGAGGGTGAGATGTGTGGAAAGAGTAACATGAAAACTTACATTACCATATGTAAAATAGATAGCCAACGGGAATGTGCTGAATGTCTCAGGAATCTCAAACAGGGGCTCTGTAACAATCTAGAGGGATGGGATGGAGACGGAGATGGGAGGGAGGTTCAAAAGGGAGGGAATATATGTATACCTATGGCTGATTCATGTTGAGGTTTGATAGAAAACAACAAAATTCTGTAAAGCAATTATCCTTCAATAAAAATATAAATTAAAAAATAATGGAAATAAATGAGGTCAAACCCTGTTAGTTATATGACCTGAGACATATTACTCAAACTATTTTTGCATCAGTTATTTAAAAATAAAGTAAAAATACAAACACCTATTTTCCATGCCAAGTGCACAAAGAGAAAAATCATTATAACTGCAAAGGTCACAGGAGAGAAGAGAATCAATGTAGGTATTTCAATGCATCAATGTAGCAGGGGAGAAAAGAATCAATGTAGGTATCATGTAGATAACCATGATGATGTGATCACTCACCTAGAACCAGACATCCTGGAATGTGAAGTCAAGTGGGTCTTAGGAAGCATCACTACAAACAAAGCTAGTGAAGGTGATGGAACTCCAGCTGAGCTATTTCAAATCTGAAAAGGTGATGCTGTGAAAGTTCTGCACTCAATATGCCAGCAAATTTGGAACACTCAGCAGTGGCCACAGAATAGAAAAGGTCAGTTTTTATTCCATTCCCCAAGGAAAGCAATGCCAAAGAATGTTCAAACTACTGCACAATTGCACTCATCTCATATGCTAACAAAGGAATGCGCAAATTTCTCCAAGCTAGGCTTCAACAGTATGTGAAGCAAGGACTTCCAGATGTTCAAGCTGGTTTTAGAAAAGTCAGAGGAGCCAGAGATGAAATTGCCAACATCTATTGGATCATAGAAAAAACAAGAGAATTCTAGAAAATAATTTAGTTTTGCGTCACTGACTACACTAAAGCCTTTGACTGTGTGGATCACAACATACTGTGGAAAATTCTTAAAAATGGGAATACCAGACCACCTTACCTGCCTCCTGAAAAATCTGTATGCAGGTCAAGAAGCAACACTTAGAACTGGACGTGGAACAATGAACTGGTTCCAAATTGAGAAAGAAGTACTTCAAGGCTGTATATTGTCACCCTGTTTATTTAACTTATATGCAGAGCACATCATGCGAAACGCTGGGCTGGATGAAGCAGAGCTGGAATCCACATTGCTGGGAGAAATATCAATATCCTCAGATATGCAGATGACACCACCCTCAGGGCAGAAAGTGAAGAGGAACTGAAGAGCCTCTTGATGAAAGTGAAAGACGAGAGTTAAAAAGTTGGCTTAAAACTCTACATTCAGAAAACAAAGATCATGGCATCTGGTCCCATCACTTCATGGCAAATAGATGGGGAAACAGTGGAAACAGTGAGAGACTTTATTTTCTTGGGCTCCAAAATCTCTGCAGATGGTGACTGCAGCCATGAAATTAAAAGATGCTTGCTCCTTGGAAGAAAAGCTATGACCAACCTAGACAGCATATTAAGAATCAGAGACATTATTTTACTGACAAAGGTCCATATGGTCAAAGCTATGTTTTTTCCAGTAGTCATGTATGGATGTGAGGGTTGGACCATGAAAAAAGCTGAGAGCCAGAGAACTAATTTTTTTGAGCTGTGGTGTTGGAGAAGACTCTTGAGAGTCCCTTGGATGGCAAGGAGATCCAACCAGTCAATCCTAAAGGAAATCAGTCCTGAATATTCTTTGGAAGGACTGATGCTGAAGCTGAAATTCCAATACTTTGGCCACCTGATGTGAAGAACTGACTCATTGGAAAAGACCCTGAATCTGGGAAAGATTGAAGACAGGAAGAGAAGGAAACAATAGAAAATGAGATGGTTGGATGACATCACAAACTTGATGTACATGAGTTTGAGCAAGCTCCAGGTGTTGGTAATGGATAAGGAATTCTGTCTTGCTGCAGTCTATGGGGTCACAAAGAGTTGGATGTGACAGAGTGAGTGAACTGAACTGATCTCAAATCTGTATATGTTATTACAGACTCACTGGTGTCTGAACTGTCATAAACATTAGAAAACTTAACAAAATATATGGAACAACTTTTTCATATAATGCACCGCAGAAGGGAAAGGATTCAGCCCTGGGAAAAGGGAGACCAATGAGGTGTGTCCCACCATCGCTCCGATTTCCTGCTAGATGTCCTTTAGCACACCATATCTGGGAGCCCTTCTAGAGTCTGGAGTTTTGCTGACTTGACAAGACAGAAAGTGGTGTCTGGGGGAGTGTTGATGGCTGGAATTTGAGTTGCAGAGTTCCAGAAAGGGGGATGCAGTGCAGAGGAAGAGCTTCAGAGACCTACACAGTGATCCTGTGAATCCTTGCCTGGATACTAAGACGTGCACTTGTAGAATGGAATGCATGAGACCAGCAAGGAGAAAGTAGCCTGCGGCTATAAGTGAGCCAGATCAGGCGAACACATGGGGGTCTGAGATGTCTGAGTTCCCCTCAACCAGGGTGGGTGATGAAAGACCACTCAACTCTCTGTGGAGATCCCAGGAGGGTCACACTTCAGTGTCAGATTCAACTAGAGATAACATATGGCCAGTCCAGAGTTGCCTTATCAGAACATGAAAAGAAGCTGCAAGCGTTTCAGGTTTCAGAGTTTACTTCCTAGGGTAAAGAGTATCTGCACCTGGACTTGTCCCTCTCACTACTATAGCTTCACATGGGGTGAAAAAACTGAAATAAGCAGATCCTTTAAACCAACTCATTGGAAAAGAACCTGATGCTGGGAGAGAAGAATGGGGTGACAGAGGATGAGATGGAGAGATAAGATCATCAAGTGAATGGACATGAATTTGAGCAAACTCTGGGAGATAGTGGAGGACCAAGGAGCCTGGTGTGCTGAAATACATGGGGTAACAAAGAGTCAGACATGACTTAAAACCTAACAGCAACAACCTACAAGTGACTTAATCCCCTGCCAACTGCAGCCCGATTTGAAGAAAGACAACAAAAATGCAAACATTCAAAATTGTAGTATCACAATATCCAGAATCTATTCAAAAACATCACTTGATATGCAAAGAAACAGAAAAAGGTGAACCATAAATGGAAAATGTCAGGTAATAGGGACTCAGAAATTCCAGAGATAATATAATAAGAGACAAACTCTTTAAAATAGCAATTATAGCTATATTCAAGTATTTAAAGGAGATAAATAAATGATATAAAAAGAAATTTGTGGGACTTTTAGGGAAGGAAAAATGTAAGTCTTAAAATGACATTTTCAGTGAATTGATTTAATAGAATATTAGAATCTGCAGGGGAAATAGATAATGAGTTTGAAGACATAGCAATCAAAGTTAACTAAAATAAAGGACATTGGGAAACAAGGCTGAAATAAGCAGATCCTCAGAGACTTGCATACAATATCAAGGAATGTAGCATGCTCTTTAGAGGAGAGGAGAAAGGGGGGAGCAGAAACAGTATTTGAAGGAATAATGACTGAAATTTTTCCAAGAGATGAGAACTCTTTCCAATCAGATGAGAACTATAAAGCTGGAGGTGCCAAAAGACTGACAAATTCAAGCAGGAAAGATAAAAATAACAAATGACATCGCAGTCAAATTGCCCCAAGGGTAGGGCATGGCATTTCTCCATCTCGTCTTCTTCCAGAACCTGTTCCAAGACATGGGGTGTGATGCAGACAACGGGGATGACGGGGAGCGTCTGGCGATTGGTAGGCATCCTTGTTTGTGAAAATAAGATGCGTTGGTCTGACTCCAGGTTCTATTGACCTTTTTATTGGTTACAAATGCATTTCTGTACCGAAGGGAAATAAACAGAGCCCCTTTGACAAAAGCTTTTGCCTCAGGCTTCAGGATCTGAAACACAAGACTGGAGGTCCCTCTGCTTCAAGTGGAGGCAGTGAAACATCTCTTTTTGGTGCCCCCACCCTTCTGTTTTTTATTTAAACCAGATCTTTTGTGCTATAGGTCTTTCCTTCTCTGCCCCGCCACAAAATACCCTACACACAGCCACAGTTTGCTCTCAGAATAGTGCCATCATTCCTAAAATATCGGTAAAATCTGGAGAAGTTAGGACAGTCCAGCCTCCACTGTCAGCCCTCTTGGTCGAGACTATTCCTTGCTGTCATTGGTGCAAAATGCCTGTACTAGTGGTTTTGTTTCGGTTCGGTCACAGAGTTGTGTCTGACTCTTTGAGATCCCAGGGACTGCAGCACACAGACTTCCCTATCCGTCAGTGTATCCCAGAGTTTGCTCAGACTCATGTCCATGGAGACAGTGATGCCACCCAACCATCTCATCCTCTGTCGCTTCCTTCTCCTCCCGCCGTCAATTTTTCCCAACCTCAGGGTCTTCTCCAATGAGTCACGTCTTCCCATCAGGTGGCCAAACTGTTGGAGCTTCAGCTTCAGCATCAGTTCTTCCAATGAAATTCAGGGTTGATTTCCTTTAGGATTGACCGATTTTTGTTTTTTGGTTTTTTTTTTTAATCTCCTTGCAGTTCAAGGGACTCTCAAGACTCTTCTCCAGCACCACAGTTTGAAAGCATCAATTCTTCAGCACTCAGCCTTCTTTATGGTTCAACTCTCACATCTGCACATGACTACCGGATAGCTTTGACCATATGAACCTTTGTCGGCAAGGTGATGTCTCTGATTTTTAATACATAGTCTAGGTTTGTCAAAGCTTTTCTTTCAGAGAACAAGAGATTTTGTTTGTTTGTTTGTTTTTTAATTTCATGGCTGTAGTCATTGTCCCCGGTGAGTTTGGAAGCCAAGAAAATAAAAAGCCTGTAGCTGTTTCCATTTGTTCTTTTTTGTTGCTGTTGTTTTTTTTCCTGGCATGGCACAGTTTGGGTCCAGTTCTAGAGGAAACAGAAATAGTGGATGACCTTTACATGGTAACTGAAGATGAAGTGTGCTCAGATTATTCAATACTGCTGTGTAACCTCAACGGACCTGTGTCAGTGGCCACACAATTTTCCAGTTGGGGGCAGACTAATGTAACTCCATGTTTATTGCTAGAAATCAAACTGAAATCTCAAATTAGTGGCAGGAAAGAGATAAAATAGTGAGTTATTTGTGTTTCTTTTTAATTAAAGTTAGGATCTTTTCTAATGAGTTGTGATGGCTTTCCCATCATATAAGCCCTTCATTGCTTTGTATTTCCATCTTTTCATAATGCTGTTTCCTTACATAATGCTAACCACTAGAGCTGGGGCTGTAAAAGTCCTCTCTTTAGCACTCAAAGTCACCTAACACAGTTTTCTTCTCTTGATTCAACAACTTTCCATCCATTTTGAGCTTGCTAGTATAAAAGAACCACCTGTTCTTTACAATTTCATAATTACCTTTTCTTTTTCCTCCTTGAAACCATACTAATTTGTCTTACCCCTGGGTTAGATTTTGAATTTAAAAGCTACATAAAATAAAATGCCATATTAATGTGACACTTACTGTTCTTGATTTCTGTGTGACTTATATAAATTAGTGTCGAAGCTTTATTGTCAACACTCAGAAAAGCTACACATTTTCTACTATGAAATGTATTGCTGTGTACCTACTCAAGTATGTAGAAGTTATTTTTGGTTGTTCTCTGGTTTACAAAATAAAACCAGCTATGATAGAATTTGTCACTTATGAGGAAAGACAAAAAAAAGAATAAAAATAGATAAACAATGATAGCTTTTAGCTTGGGATTCTGTGTTTGCAATAAAGCCTAGTGCCAGGCTACTGAAAATTATAATTTTATTTCTGAGTGTTTGAGAAATAGATAGTAAATATGCAGACATGCTCAGCCTTATGTAAAACTGCAAAGGATACTACAAACAGAGGGGATGTATTGGAAGACTCAACGTAGTTTACAGTGAATTAATAACCCTTTATAATAAGCATGCAGTTCTACTAGAGCAAGGAAAATGCATTCTTTTTCATTTAATTTATGAAATAATGAATAAAATAATTTGTTACCTGACACTACTTCTGCCCAGATTATATGGCTGGTCTATAGTCAAAGCATAGCGAAAAGAAAAAAAAAAGGAGCACTCTAAGAATTTTTTTTTTTTTTGCATAAACAATCTTCACTAGCAGTGTTAAGAATGCAGAATAGAAATACTTCCAGAGGGACCGTAAGGGAGGCAGACACGGCTTTCCTCCCCGGGTTAGGACCTGTCACCAGGCCAGTGGAGTGGAAGTGCTTGACTGTGGATACTCTGAATCCACAGCTTTCACAAAGACAAGATCTCAGGTAGGAGGAATCTTCCATGATTAATGATTACAAAATACTTCACTGGAGAAACACGGTGAGAATCTAGCTTCAACCATTTAAGAATACACTTTATATTAACTAGAACTTGACTCAGGAAAAGTTTCGAATTTTAAATTTGCAATGATAAATGATGTGGCTACCTATGATCTTGATTTTCTACTTTTCCAAAAAAAAAAAAAAAAAAACTCTCTTGGTTCAACTTTCTAATAACATACAGAAGATTGTTTTTATAAAGGACTACTAGTGGTAAAGAATCTGCCTGTCAATGAAGGAGATACAAGAAACATGGGTTTGATCCCCGGGTCAGGAAGATACCCTAGAATAGGAAATGGCAACCCAGTCCAGTATTCTTGCCTGGAAAATTCCATGGACAGAAGAGCCTGACAGGCTACAGTTCATGAAGTTGCAGAGTTGGACATGACTGAGTACACACACACAGCCCATCAGACAATTTCCTACTAGAGAAGGAGAGATCCAGTTGTACTGAAGATTGCTTAACTCCTTGCAGGAGAAAGGGACATGGAGATGTAAATGTTCAACATCTTGCTGTTAGTATGATGGGTGGAATAGGAAAAAAAAAAAAAAAACTGAGCAAAATCAGATTAGGCAGCCACTGATGCTTATCACCTTAAATAAAGTTGCTATTAAATCACCCCTAAAAAATGACATATAGAGCTCAGGGTGGGTCAGGAAGAGTCTCTATGGCCTGAGTGGAGGCAGAGCCCTAGGCAGATAAATGACAGGAAAACATTCAAAGAAAAAAACTGACCAAAATCCAGACTGACTGTCTGACAGCTTAACCAACATGTACTCCAACTTTGTCTTTCTCCACACTATTCATTAAAAGATGAGCCACACTTTGAAAATAACCCTTGAATTATGATATAACCAAGAAAAGTCAAACAGCAGAAATGAGGAAAAATAATTGGGTGATTTTCATCAAAGTATGAAATCAATACATAATTTTTAAAAGTATAAGTAAAATGTTCTATAATATGCTAAGGTTAATATAAAACAAATATTCAATCTTTGATATTCTAATATTTCATAAAATTAACACAACAAAGTATTGATCATATTATAAAGATAAAATACAAAGAATCTATAAGAAAATAATCAAAACATTTCAAATAAATAAATATATTTATTTCTGTAGTAAAAATATCAGTAACAAAAATAACAAACAGTGCAAAGATGCCTTTTAAAAAGACAATTTGATCACATCAGAAAAAATTTTTATTCAAAACCCATATTCCAAAGTATTTTTTAAAATTAGTAATGTAAAACTTACAGAAAGTTACATAACCATGAATTCTTTTTCTTTTCCATTTATTTTTATTACTTGGAGGCTAATTACTTTACAGTCTTGTAGTGGTTTTTGTCATACATTGACATGAATCAGCCATGGATCTACATGTGTTCCCCATCCCGATCCCCCCTCCCGCCTCCCTCTCCACCCGATCCCTCTGGGTCTTCCCAGTGCACCAGGCCCGAGCGCTTGTCTCATGCATCCAGCCTGGGCTGGTGATCTGTTTCACCCTAGATAATATACATGTTTCCATGCTGTTCTCTCAGATCATCCCACCCTCGCCTTCTCCCACGGAGTCCAAAAGTCTGTTCTGTACATCTGTGTCTCTTTTTCTGTTTTGCATATAGGGTTATCATTACCATCTTTCTAAATTCCATATATATGTGTTAGTATACTGTAATGGTCTTTATCTTTCTGGCTTACTTCACTCTGTATAATGGGCTCCAGTTTCATCTATCTCATTAGAACTGGTTCAAATGAATTGTTTTTAATGGCTGAGTAATATTCCATGGTGTATATGTACCACAGCTTCCTTTTCAATTGGTCTGCTGATGGGCATCTAGGTTGCTTCCATGTCCTGGCTATGATAAACAGTGCTGCGGTGAACATTGGGGTGCACGTGTCTCTTTCAGATCTGGTTTCCTTGGTGTGTATGCCCAGAAGTGGGATTGCTGGGTCATATGGCAGTTCTATTTCCAGTTTTTTAAGAAATCTCCACACTGTTCTCCATAGTGGCTGTACTAGTTTGCATTCCCACCAACAGTGTAAGAGGGTTCTCTTTTCTCCACACCCTCTCCAGCATTTATTGCTTGTAGACTTTTGGATAGCAGCCATCCTGACTGGCGGGTAATGGTACCTATTTGTGGTTTTGATTTACATTTATCTGATAATGAGTGATGTTGAGCATCTTTGCATGTGTTTTTTAGCCATCTGTATGTCTTCCTTGGAGAAATGTCTGTTTAGTTCTTGGCCCACTTTTTGATTGGGTCATTTATTTTTCTGGAATTGAGCTGCAGGAGTTGCTTGTATATTTTTTCACAGAACTAGAACAAATAATTTCACAATTTGTATGGAAATACAAAAAACCTCAAATAGCCAAAGTAATTTTGAGAAAGAAGAATGGAACTGGAGGAATCAACCTGCCTGACTTCAAACTCTACTACAAAGCCACAGTCATCAAGACAGTATGGTACTGGCACAAAGACAGAAATATAGACCAATGGAACAGAATAGAAAGCCCAGAGATAAATCCACGAACCTATGGTCACCTTATCTTCGACAAAGGAGGCAAGAATATACAATGGAATAAAGACAACCTCTTTAACAAGTGGTGCTGGGAAAACTGGTCAACACCTGTAAAAGAATGAAACTAGAACACTTTCTAACACCATACACAAAAATAAACTCAAAATGGATTAAACATCTAAATGTAAGACCAGAAACTATAAAACTCCTAGAGGAGAACATAGGCAAAACACTCTCCGACATAAATCACAGCAGGATCCTCTATGACCCACATCGCAGAATATTGTAAATAAAGGCAAAAATAAACAAAAGGGACCTAATTAAACTTAAAAGCTTTTGCACAACAAAGGAAACTATAAGCAAGGTGAAAAGACAGCCCTCAGATTGGGAGAAAATAATAGCAAATGAAGCAACAGACAGAGGATTAATCTCAAAAATATATCAAGAATTCTTAAATGCTTAAAATATTAGAAATATTTCAAAAGAAGTTAGACATTCAATTTAAAGAGTTGGAAAAACTTAAAGAACTAAATGAAATGAGAAATAATAATAACAGCAAAGCAGAATTGTTATTAATAATTAGAAACTGGATGTAATAACTAAAAAATAAATTTCTGCTTCTAAAAATAAATTGCTTATAAAATCAATTTCTGCTTCTCTGTGGAAAAATAATACTGAGATAGAGAAGGCACTAGCTATCTTAATCAAAAATAATTTCATAAATTTATAACTGAGAATGAGCTAATAATCACAGAATTGGAGGTAATTCAAACATAGATATTAAGTAGTTTGATCAATTTTCTACACATTTTTTTGAAAACCTGGGAGAAATGGACAATTTCCTAGAAACATATAACCTAACAAAAGTAACTGTTGATAGTCTAAAGTGACCAATTACTATTTAAGACATTGATAAAGTGTCAAACAATACTCAGGTATATTCGGTTTCTCAAGTAAATGCTATTAAAACTTTATTCATCTAATTGGAATAACAGAAAGACTGGAGATGGAAAATGAGTCAGGGAAGCAATTGAGATGATAACAATTTAGAAAATTTCAGAACTGATGAAATACTTTAATTCCCATTAAAAATATATACAATGCAGCACACATCAAAACATCTCATGATGTTAAAAATTAAATAGTGTTTTAAAATATTTGAAAGAAGAGCACATGATCCTATAGGGCATGACTGGGACAACAAGTCCCAACTTGGTACTTACTGGGAAGCATAATGACTTTGATATTATTAGACCCTGTAGAATGACCAGCACAGGAGTAACAATAAAAAGTGTAGTTTGAGAATTAATAAATTAAAAACTTGGCAGTAACTAAAATTCTAAATTCAAAAGGAAAAAAGGTGGTTTAAAAAAAACATCTTTTAGGAAAAAAACACAAAGATGACAGTAAATACATATGTAATTGGACTAAATAATGCAGCTAAAAGACAAAATTTTGTCAAGAATTTGGTAAAGAACTTTCCATGAATAATGGAAAAAAATCATCTATATGTTATTTACAAAAACATCTAAATTATAATGTTATCAGAATGTTGAAAGAGAAAAGCTACGAAAAAATCTACCAAGAAAATACTAAGCGAAAAGGAAGCTGTTACAACTCTTTCTTACTGGACAAAAATAGAGTTTAAGGGTAAAAATTGCTGCATATTTCATAATGGCAAATTTTAATATAGCTGAAAGATGTTGTTACAATTGAGATAATTATAATACATGAATATAATCAATGAATAATTATAATTATAGTGTGCATTTAATAACACATCTTAGAGGTATAGAAGAAAATCTGACAGATTGAGAACTCTTTCAGTAACTAACAGATTAAGAAAACAAAAATTAGTAAAGGTATAAAATGTTCAGATTTTATGGCTAGGAACCTAATCATAGTACATATATAACTGAACCCTAAAACTATGAACTCTATGAACGTTTTTTAGTTCAGTTTCATTCTGTTGCTCAGTCGTGTCCGACTCTTTGCGACCCCACAGACTGCAGCATGCCAGGCCTCCCTGTCCATCATACCAACAACCGGAGCTTGCTCAAACTCATGTCCATTGAGTTGGTGATGCCATCCAACCATCTCATCCTCTGTCGTACCCTTCTCTTCCCGCCTTCAATCTTTCCCAGCATCGGGGTCTTTTCAAATGAGTCAGTTCTTCACATCGGGTGGCCAATGTATTGGAGTTTCAGCTTCAGCATCAGTCCTTCCAATGAACACCCAGGACTGATCTCCTTTAGGATGGACTGGTTGGATCTCCTTGCAGTCCAAGGGACTCTTAAGAGTCTTCTCCAACACCAAGGTTCAAAAGCATCAATTCTTTAGCACTCAGCTTTCTTTATACTCCAACTCTCACATCCATACATGACTACTGGAAATGAAAGTGCTTATCAACCATAAATGGTGTATTACATACAGTTTGCTCTATTTTGGATTATTTAGTAAATTCAGTAAATTTCAACTTATTTCAAAGAATTAGTATCATGTATAAAGTGAAGAGGAACTAAAAAGCCTCTTGATAAAAGTGAAAGAGGAGAGAGGAAAAGTTGGCTTAAAGCTCAACATTCAGAAAACTAAGATCATGGCATCTGGTCCCATCACTTCATGGGAAATAGATGGGGAAGCAGCGGAAACAGTGGCTGACTTTATTTTGGGGGCTCCAAAATCACTGCAGATGTGACTGCAGCCATGAAATTAAAAGACCCTTACTCCTTGGAAGGAAAGTTATGCCAACCTAGATAGCATATTAAAAAGCAGAGACATTTTGCCAACAAAGGTCCATCTAGTCAAGGCTATGGTTTTTCTAGTGGTCATGCATGGATGTGAGAGTTGGACTGTGAAGAAAGCTGAGCACCGAAGAATTGATGCTTTTGAAGTGTGGTGTTGGAAGACTCTTGAGAGTCTCTTGGACTGCAAGGAGATCTAACCAGTCCATCCTAAGGGAGATCAGTCCTGGGTGTTCATTGGAAGGACTGATGCTGAAGCTGAAACTCCAGTACTTGGCTACCTTGTGCGAAGAGTTGACTCATTGGAAAAGACCCTAATGCTGGGAGGGATTGAGGGCTGGAGGAGAAGGGGGAGACAGAGGATGAGATGGCTGGATGGCATCACCAATTCTATGGACACGAGTTTGAGTAATCTCTGGGAGTTGGTGATGGACAGGGAGGCCTGGCATGCTGTAATTCATGGGGTCGCAAAGAGTCAGACATGCCTGAGTGACTGAACTGAACTGAACTGAGATATCTTTTATCTTGCTTCCCATATCCAAGATTCATATATATTGTGAAACTAAGAAATTCTTCTAAATAACTGACAAATTAAAGGAGAAATAATAATAAAAATCAGAAATATCAAAAACAGGGCATTAGCAAAAATACTGCAAAGAAAAACACAGATGATTTTTTTTAATCTATTGGCAAAATTGCTTTCTTAAGCCTTAAATGAGAAAATAATAAGATGTAACAAGTTAAGCAACAGACATGAGGCGATATTATGGAAAGGCAAAGCCAATCCAAAGCAAAGAGGCAATTTGGCACTTTTGTAGAAACATTTTGCATAATATCCAATAAAAACTTATAAAAGAACATTTTCTTAAAACTGAGAACAACACTGAGTGCTCACACCACCACTTCTGTTTCTAGCTAGTTTGTAAGTAAAGTGGATGGGAAACTATAAAAGTAGAAAGGAAAGTGACATTACTCTTACCTTTTGTCTCTACAAAAAAAACCTGAAGAATTTACAAATAAAGTAGTAAAATTAAAAAGGGAAATTAGCACAATTCCTGGATGCAATACCAAGATTCAAAATACATGTATACATGTATTTCTATGTATCAAAAAACAGGAAAATATTTAAGTAAAATATTTTAGTAGCCTTTCTATTAATATTAACTTTGCTTAGTCACCCAGATGTGTCTGACTCTTTGCAACCCCATGGACTATAACCCACCAGGCTCTTTTGTCCATGGACTTCTCCAGGCAAGAATACTGGAGTGGGTTGCCATGCCCTCCTCCAGGGGATCTTCCCAATCCAGGGATCGAACCCAGGTCTTCAGCACTGCAGGCAGATTCTTTATCATCTGAGCCACTAGGGAAGCCACTTATCTGGAAATAAATCTTCAGCAGAAGAGGAGATGCAATGGTTAATCAACACTGGGAAGTATGTTCAAATCCAGTAATACTCAGAAGAGTACAAATCAACAACATAATGGATTTCTAGTCCACAACATCCTGATTGGCAAAAAGTTTAAGCTGTTAAATATATCAAATGTTAGTGAAACTGTGGAACCCTAGAGCTCACAGACATTGCTGACTGGAGTGTCAATGGTACAAGCAAATGGAAAATATTTGGCATAACATGTAAACATGAAATTATGCTTATACTACTACTCAGCAGTAAACTAGGGAAAGATGATCTCACTTAGATGCCAAGAGGGAATAGAATAATGTTCATAGCTGCATTGTCTGTAAGAGCTAAATGTGGGACATCCTACATTTCCTGTCTAATGAATACATGACTGCAAAGAATCCATTCAATAGAACTCTATCATCAATGAAAATAAAATTAGCTTGAAGAATTAGGTTGACTCCCTATAAAATGACCTAATCTCAAACATGAAATGTTGAGTGAATAGGCAAAAATCCACGAGTGCAACTGCAGTCCTATGTAGCTCAAAATCAAAACTAAACAACATATCTTTTAATCTCTTTCACACACTCACACACTCAGCTATTAAAACTGTGGAGAACAGTAAGGGGATAACTAACACAAGAACCAGAATTGCAGTTACTTCTGCGGAGAACTATTAGCTGGCATTTACAAGTGGCAAATAGGAGGAGTGACTAACAATATTCCAATTTTACTATTTCATTACTCTTCAATCATTCAAACCATTCCTCAACATTTTGAATTCTGTTCTGCTTCTATCACAGACTTTGTAAAAAAAAATTGGAAAGAATATTTAGGAAGAATGAAGTTTATTATAAAATAATTTATATAAAAATAAAACAACTGTGATAATTTAAGTGAGTAAGTGTGCAACTTTGTGAACCACATTTGAGTGGCAAAAAAAGAAATCTAGTTTTGAGCCAAGAAAAAGAATTCAAATGGAAAATATTAATATATAAATACATAAATTGATATTAACATGCTTATACAATATGCATATCAATGATTATTAAATAATTTAAAAGTAATAACTACTCACAATAAAACATTTATCAACTGTTTCCCTGTAAAGTGCAATGGAGCTTCATAATTTACATGCAACCTCTTAGTTAATGTAAAATCTCCATAAAGTCAGTAGTATTTTGTTGTTACTATTATAGGTTATACTATGCATATAATCCTATTTTTAAGAGCTTTAATAAACCTTTAAGAATAAATAGCACATTTTTTAGTATTGCTTACTCTTTTTTCATTAATGTATTAGAGCTTTATTGAGAGAAAAATTACATAACATATAATTCATCCATTTTCTATGTGGAATTCAATGATTTTAGTAAAATTATAACGTGTGCAAACATTACCACAATAGCTTTAGAATATTTCAAAACTTCCTTGAATCTGTTTTCAATTACCTGCTATCAGCTTAAGCCCAAGGCAACCGTCGATCAGTTGTCTGTCTCTAGAAATTTGCATTTTCTATATACTTCATATAAAGTGATTCATATAATCCATTCCCATATATTTATTTTATTTTTGGTATATATCACTTTCATTTATCATAATAGTTGTGAGGTTAATCCATGTTGTAGTATTTATCAATAGTTCTATTTTTTGTGCATGTGGCTGAATAGCATGCCATTTTATGAATACACTATACACTGATTTGTGTTTAACTTTTTAAGAAACTGCCACACTGCTTCCAATGCAGCTGTAACATTCTTTATTTCTGCCTGGAATATGTTGAAGTTTTCAATTTTCCTCCTCCTCAGCAGCCAGAGGCATTTTTTTTTTTTTTTGGTCTTTTATATTACGGTCCTTTTCATGGATAGACATGAAGTGGTATCTCATTTAATTTGCATTTCCCTGCAAACACATTTGAACACATTTGCATGCATTAAAAGCCATCACTGTAACTTCTCTAGTGAAATATCCATTCAAATGTTTTCCCCATTTTAATTGAATTATTGTCTTTCTTTTCGTTGTTAAGTGCATTCATTATATAGTCTGGATGCAAGTTATTTATCAGAGAAACACCTTGTAACTGTTTTCTCTGTGTGTGTGACTTGTCTTTTCATTTTCTCCATAGGGTCTTTTGAAGTGCAAAGCTTTTAAATCTTCATGAAATCCAATTTGCCTTTTGTTTTTCTTTTATGGATCATACTTTTGACATTATGTCTAGTTCTTGACCAATGCATAGTCTTGAAATTTTTCTCATAGAAATCTTTGCTCTTCTATTTACTTTCCTAGTGAATACTATTATTATCCTCATTTACCAGAGGCTTAAAGATACAGTGTGACAGCCCCGTCACACAGTGATGGAGCCAGGATTTGAAACTTGCCTGCTGGCACGAGCTTCTAAACTTTTCAAAACTGTGCAGTGCTGCTTAATGCTTATTTTAGATCTGCTCTATACATGCTGATGACATCTGTGAGGCTCAAAAACAGCAGTAATCATGAACATCATGAAGATGTGCAGTTTAGAGATCGGCAGCAAGAGCAACCACAGTCTTCCTGAGTTTGGAAATAGAGCTAGTTTAAAATTTTAAAATTAAATAATCCTGAGCCTGCATTGAAGATCCACCGCTGCCTTTATGCAAAATGAACACTCGTTCCCTGACTGTCAGTTCACTCTTTCCTATGCTGCCTCACCTGTGCGTCTGCAGACTCTTGCCTCCCTCCCTCAATAGCCTCTTTACCCACGGCAGAGCCGGAAATGCTGTTTACCATTGTGCATCTCTCTGTTCTTCTCCTGATCTCACCCGGACATTTCATTCATTAATATTCTGTGATGTGAAGTGCAGTTTACAGACAGAGTTGGGAGGACCAGGTTTAGCGTCCAGTAGCTGTATTCTGCTGGCGGAGGCAGATGTTCTAAAAAAAGGTCCCTGTCCCTCTAATGAGCTTTGTGTCATGAGTTGTCACTTTAATGCCTTCACAGGGTTACTACTCTCTGAATTTAATCTATGACCTATAATAGAGGCACAATATGTAGAATGGAGCAATCGATTATACCTGTGAAGATCCCAGAAACCTTTACAGAGGTGATATTTGAGCTGTGACAAGTATTTGCAGCCTCTTTATTGCTTTTAAGGACCATTTTCTTATAAAGACCTTGGAAAATGTTTAAAGTTTATTGCTAAGCAGATCCTGTGAAGCTTCACCATGCTCTGTCTTCCTGATTTACAGGTGTCTAATGAGATTAAGGTTTGATGGATCACTGTGCTTTAATGATAAATAACAATAAAGTCCAGGGATGTGACAAGCCCTGTATTATACTTCACTCATGAAGACACCTTTGTTTTATTCCTCCTTTCTCTCCCACTCAGCGTAAAGGCCACATCAGTAAAAGGTCAAGCTGACTGGTATGGATTATTATAATATTGTTCTCAACCTGTCCAGAGATCAATAGTGAATGTCATCATTCATTTTCCAGAAACATAGATACTAACTTCATTATCTTAATACATTAAAGAAAGCAGAGCCTGAAGCTATACCAAATTTATACTTCTATTTCCACAACTTTCAAACTTAAAAAAAAAAAATCTGGGTGTTCAATGTTTTACAGTAAAATGTTTTTCATCACAGCTGCTTTAGCATCTATCTGAATCAAGCCCTCCCAGTTTACTTTGATAAGTTTGTGAATTTCAGATTTATGTCTTTAAGAAAACTATACTCCAATAAAAATCTTTTAAAAAAATAAAAAGCCTAATGATTATGCTCTCACCATAAACTTCAGTGAATGAGGAATGTCCATTTCACGTGCCTACTCTAAGGGTCTTAGTTGTAAATACAGTTGCTGACTTCCATAATCACCATGGTCATGACTACCATGATCAAGCAGCACCTGAAAACAGTCTCTTCTCTGCTCACGTATCCTACAATCGCCTAGTAATTCAGGCAAGATGAGCAATTTTAGTAAGAATGAAAATATTATCTGAAAAGCAGTTTTAACAAAAAAGAATAAAATTGACTCCTACCTAAAAACAACCTTTCAATAGTGATAATTCATATTATCACCATAGTCAAATTTAAGGGAGTAAGGTTGTACAAAGTGCAATGTATACCAGATTTCTTATTTCCACAATGCACCTTATGTGTCTTAATGACTTGATCTCTAAAACATTTAACCCGTGTCTATCTGAAGTTAGATCTGAAAATTCACTGGTTATATGTCAGCAGCCATGATTCAAACATCTGAAATTTGATTACTTTTTCTGTAATGTTGGGACTAACACTATCTACTTTGTAAGCTTTTTGAGAAGAATAAATGTAAATCTGGTCATTTCTATTGGGCTTCCTGGTGGCTCAGAGTAAAGAATCCATCTGCCAGGACAGGAGAAGCAGATTCCATCCTTGAGGCAGGAAGATCCTCTGGAGAAGAAAGTGTCAACTCACTGCCTGGGAAACCCCACGGACAGAGGAGCCTGGCGGGCTACCAACCATGGGGTTGCAAAGAGTCAGACGTGATTTAGCGACTAAACAACCACAACAAAAAACTCATCTCAATGCCTGGATACACAGATATTTTCTCAGCAGTTTGATTTTGTTTGCTTGGATTGTAAAACATAAATTTCAAGAGTCTGTAAGGACCAGTACAAACATCAGCATTGATAACACCTCATTAATGATGAAATGAAAGTATTATACAAAGTATAAATTAATGTCATTTTATAAATTTTCTATATTTAGATTTCTACATATTTGAAGACTATGATTATAAAAATGCCAATACACAATATACTATAATACACTTTAAAATGTTTTCAGCTTTACAACAAAATTTCTATCTTTAATAATTTACTACCAAAGCAAAAAGAGCTTAAAAATATATAGAGAGGGTTATATATAATGGTTAAAATAGTCTAAACGTAAAAGAATAAAATTGACTCCCACCTAAAAGTAATCTTTCAATACATGAATTATAGTCAACATTAAGGGAGTAAGGTTACACAAGTTACAATCTATACCACATTTCTTATTTCCATAATGCACCTTATGTTTCTTAATGACTATGATCTCTTGGTACCAGGATCGATGACTGAGTCTTTTTTATATATCATATAAAACTAGTATATAGCCTTGTGCATTTCTAATGAATGAATAAATCGACGAGTGAATAAACTTATAAAGGTGTGAATGAATCATAGCAATGTTACATACACCAAAGGAATGCAATATCTTATTCTGTAGAATAACATCTTTATCTCAGTTCTTTCTGATATTTCAATATAGGAATGCAGCCTAGGAGACAAACTATCAATTATCAGATCATTGAGATTTAAAATAAAACGCAAATATTTTTCTAGAAATTCTGGCATCGCCAATGACTGTTGTCAGAGAATACATTTGAAGATGAAGAGAGGAAAATTGGAACATACTTTAAATACCAACACCAGCATGATGAAGCAACACATTTTTCCTATAATAAGCTGTTGAGATAAGTTTTGTTTGCAAAAAAGATCATGTTGGGGGAATACGAAAGGTTGCCCCATGCAAGGTAATTAGCCTTTTGCATTGTCCTAAGAGGCAGGGCTGTTATCTGCAGGTTAGAATTTACATGTAGGGAGATGCACTTTGAGTGAATTTAAGAACTTCCTATACTTATAGCTACCTCGTGAGAAAATACCTTGTTCCAGTACTCCTGGGGTTAAATGTAGACAAGATACTCATGATGGAGGAAATCCAAGCTTAACAAGTGTAGCTTTAGGATTATTTCCAACCCAATCCCTGGGCCGGGAAGATCTCCTGGAGAAGGAAATGGCTACCCACTCCAGTATTTTTGCCTGGAAAATCCCATGGACAGAAGAGCCTCGTGTACTACGGTCCATGGAGTCACAAAGAGTCAGACATGCCTGAGTGACTAATACTTTCACATGATTCATGATAAGGTTTTTTTTTTTCTTTTTTCTTTTCTTTTTTTAATTTCAGCACTGTCTCCAAGAAATTGAGCATTAATGAAGTACATTTATCAAGGAAAAGTTGGTAAGGAAAGGAGATAAGAAGACCTCCATCTCCAGCTAACTTCTAAGACCACACTCTTCTCCCAAGGTCCTGATTAGGGAACTTTCCTGTGTGTATGTGAGAGTGGGTATGTGTGTGGGGGCTGCCTATGTGGGTATGAGTGTGATGTGAGTTTGATGCCTTCTTGTTTTGCACTTGAAAGGAGGGGTATAATGGGAGAAAAATTCTTGTGTTGTTTCTGAATTGTGTCTAGAGTGCAACTCTGAGACGTTCACTCAGAAAAACCTGATGAAATGAGGTAGCATGTATTATTCCAGCAGGTAGATTTTATGCTCCATATTCTAGGAGTGGTTACACTTCCCCTGTCCCCCCAGTAAATGGTGGCCATTAGAAAGATATCAGAGGAAACAGTGTCAGCCACAGTGTCACCCACGATCATTCTGATTGTATTTAGACAGCTGTGTCTAGAGGAGCTTGGTGGGCGGCCACGGGGTTGCAAACGAGCTGGACACGATTTAGAGACTAAACAACAACAACATGGATTTGTCCATTTCTGCCATGTGAGTACTGTAAGAAGCTAAGTAATTAAAGGCATTATTTGTGATTAAAAAAACAACAACTCTATTCCAGCAGTACATCTTGGAGAGATACCAGACCAGCTTTGTCTAGGCATTTGTAGTAACCAGCTAAGATGCTGAGAGCCAAAGACCATTTAAGATGGATTTTTAAAAATTTTTTCTGAGGTTGTAAGTGACACACGTAAATAAAATAAGTAAAAACACAATCCAATACTCAGTTAGCAATTATACTGTAGACAGAAAGCTAAGTCAGTGTACAATACTTCCGCTCCTGCAATAGGCAATATAGATGCTCATTTACTGTTGAACAAAATTAAGTGCCAATCCAATTTTCTCCAACGAGATATTCTATAAAATGTCCATTAGAGCATTTTAGTATTTTAGTCAGTTGAGTGCAGGGCAGTTTACAAAGACACTATTTGAGAATGATAATTTTTTTTTCTTTTAACAATGTAAAGCACTGATTGGTTTTAATAGATTTTTGTGTTTAAAAAAACTACTAATGTTGATGTTTGACAGGGAACAACAAAATTGTGAAAGTAATTATCCTTCATTTAAAAAATAAGTTAATCTAAAAAAATGAAAAAAAATTACTGAAAAAACTGTGCCTAAATGACAAAAAGTCTGACCATGTCTCTCCAGCTGGTCAAGGTCATTAGTATGGACACTCACCCCCTCCACATATGGTTTGGATTTTAAAACCTAAGTTTGTACATTATACTTGGGAAGATAATGAGAAAATAAAACTGGATACTGGAAAAAGATAAATTCTGAGATAAGATTAAGAAAACAATAGAAACGAATAAGGTAAATTCTACTGTGTGTTAAGTGTAAGTGCCATCAAGTTATTAGGGAACTATTTTGGTGGCGTTTTCACTTATATGGATTCCTCCTTCCATCCTTACCATTGATAAAAGAATAAAATATAAGGAGTATTTAAAAACATCTCATATATTTGTTAACTGTTATATTGGTATATATATTCTTATATATGCAAATATATAAGAGATGCTTTCAAATACTCCTTATTTATTTGTATGGCATAAATAGAGACACAAACATAGAGAACAAATTTTGGACACAGTGGAAGAAGGAGAGGGCTCAACAAGTTGAGAGGAACACTGACATATATACGACGCCCGGTGTAAAACAGCCGGCAGGAAGCTGCTCTGTAAATCAGGGAGCTCAACTCAGCGCTCTGTGATGACCTAGACCGGTGGGATGAGGCGGTGGTTGGGGGGGCGGTTCAAGTGGGAGCGGACATATGTATACGTATGGCTGATTCATGTTGCTGTATAGCAGAAGCCAAAACAGTATTTTGGATCAATTATACTCCAATTAAAAAAAAATCAAAAGCTGTTATTCATGAAGCATTATAAAATACTTCAAAATACTTTGTGAAATAGAATATTTAGGATATGATGCATTCATAATTATCCTTCTAGGAAGAAAATATCTTTCCAACATTCTGTAAGCAATTAACTATATATTTATTGGTATTTTTAAAAATTAGATAAAATTGAAATTATGGCACAAATTATGCTAAGCCATTCATGCAAAGTTATCATTTTACGATCAACTAAACAAGGAAAATTTAAAGTGTGAAAGTTTTGCTCCACTAATGGATAAAGAGAAATACTTTCCTTAATAAGTGGTCGGTTTTCATTCCAATCCCAAAGAAGGGCAATGCCAAAGAATGTTCAAACTACTGCACAGCTGTGCTTATTTTGTGTGCTCATAAAGTTATGCTCAAAATCTTTCAAATTAGGCTTCAACAATACAAGAACCAAGAACGTCTAGATGTACATGTTGGATTTTGGAAAGGCAGAAGAACCAGAGATCAAATTGCCAACTTTCCTTGAATCATAGCAAGGGAATTCCAGAAAAATGTCTACTTCTGCTTCATTGACTGTGTTAAAACCTTTGACTATGTGGATCACAACAAACTATGGAAAATTCATAAAGAGATGGTAAATACCAGACCACCTTACCTGTCTCCTGAGAAACATGTATGAATGTCAAAAAGCAACAGTGAGAACCTTAGAACAATGTACTGGTTCAAAACTGAGAAAAGAGCAGAACAAGGCTATATGTTGTCACCCTGCTTACTTAACTTATATGCAGAGCACATCATGCAAAATGCTGGGCTGGATGAATCACAACCTGGAATCAAGATTGCCAGGAAAAATATCAGCAACCTCAGACAGATGATACCACTCAAATGGCAGAGAGTGAAGATGAACTACATAGCATCCTGTTGAGGGTGAAAGGAGAGAGAGAAAAAGTTGGCTTAAAACTTATCATTCAGAAAACTTAAGATCATGGCATCTGGTCCAATCATTTCATGGCAAATAGATGCGGAAACAATGGAAACAGTGAGAGACTTTATTTTTTTGGTCTCCAAAATCACTGCAGATGATGACTGCAGCCATGAAATTAAAAGACACTTACTCCTTGGAAGAAAAGCTATGACCAACCTAGACAGCATATTAAAAAGCAAAGACATTACTTTGCTAATAAAGGTCTGTCTAGTAAAAGCTATGGTTTTCCAATAGTCATGTATGGATGTGAGAGTTGGACTATAAAGAAAGCTGAGCACCAAAGAATTAATGCTTTTAAACTATTGTGTTGGAGAAGACTCTTGAGAGTCCCTTGGACTGCAAGGGGATCCAACCAGTCCATCTTAAAGGAGATCAGTCCTGGGTGTTCATTGGAAGGACTGATGCTGAAGCTGAAACTCCAATCCTTTCGCCACCTGATATGAAGAACTGACTCATTGGAAAAGACCCTGAGCTGGAAAAGATTGAAGGCGGTAGAAGAAGGGGACGACAGAGGAAGAGATGGTTGGATGGCATCATGGACATGAGTTTGAGTAAGCTCCCAGGTTTGGTGATGGACAGGGAAGCCTGGCGTGCTGCAGTCCATGGGGTCACAAAAAGTCAGACACAACTGAGCAACTGAACTGAACTGATATCATTTTGCATCCCACACAATAAGAAATGCATCCTCGTTGTTCCACATCTCCAGGCATGGGTATTGTCAGATTTCTAAACTATTATGTAAAATGCAATCTTAAATTCACATTCTCTTAAGCACTAAGCGTGTATGCTTCAGGTTCTACTTTGCCATTTGTTTCTCTTAATTCATGAAGTGATTTTTCAATTCTTTGATAATTTTAATATCTCTCCCTCTTTCCCTTTAATATTTAGTCATGAAAATTCTTTACACCTAATTGTTTCATCAGTACGCTCTTGTTGTTGCTATTCAGTAGCATCTGACACTGTTGAGACCCTTTGGACTCTATCTAGCCCACCAGGCACCTCTGTCCATGGAATTTCCCAAGCAACCATACTGGAGAGGGCTGCCATTTCCTTCTTCAGGGAGTCTTCCCCACCCAGGGATCGAACCTGCATTTCCTGCATAAGCAGGCAGATTCTTTACCCCAGAACTCCCTGGGAAGTCCCAGGTATGCTCTTACACACAGGTATTTACTATGTAAAGAAGTCTAGAATACAAAGCGTATCTGTTAGGCTGTTGCTGTAACCTGAGCGAGGTGGAACTTCCCCTCATCCGCACACCTGTGCACTTTCTGTCTCTTACCCAATGTACTCGTCTTTCTTCCTGCTTGGCTTGCTTGTTGAAAGCAATCAATGGACACAAGCAAACATGCATAGACATCACAGAATATATTGCTTCCCTTCAAATTCACTTTGTGTGAGTTGGAATGATGTGCAGATGTTGTGGAATCATGGCAGCAACTTGTAAATGATGCATGAAAAGGAAACAAAATATCCCAGCTCAGTGTGTGCAGGGCAGTCAGAGGTTTAGGATGTGTGTGTGTGTACACACAAAACTGAGAGCAAGCACAGCCTCCCCTAGTTTCCCCTCGAGTTAAGAAAATCCTCAGCTATAACTTGAAAAGACGTGCTCCAGATCCTCACTTCCTCACTGGCAGTACTTTAGAAGCCAAATGAATCCTAAAACATGGACAGTAACCATGCAGCTGAAATGAGTCATAAAATTTGTGAAGTGTTTCTCCACATTTTAAAGGACACTTTCTAATCTGGAAGGAAGGATTGGTGAAAGTGTCTCAATTTTATGATCATCTGGCACTTAAAAATTTCCTTGCAAACTAGTCCTGACATATTTCATGATTAAGGTGGCGATGTGTAACCCGTTACTCTGAGATGTAGGCTAAGGCTCCTGTTTATAATAACAGGCTCACAGTCCACTTTAGGTTAAGGAGAGACATTCTCACGTTTCTTGAAAATATGGAAATTAACAACAACAAAAAAAGAAAATATGGAAATTAAGAGTAGACTCCATACAGCAATATTACAGGGAAAGAGTCTCAAGATGACTGTCTGATTTTGCATTTTTAAGAAGAAGCCATTGTTTTTTGTTATATGATAGAACTAGAAGCTTAAAATGACAAAACTGCTAACAGATGTAAACTTTGAGATATATTATGTGTGAATTTTCTCAATGTCTGTAATAAAAATAAAAAGCAGTCTTTTATAAATGAAATTATTTAAAATTTTCCAAGCTGGTTAGTCTCTGTATCTTACAGAAGAAATAATTATGATTTCTCTCTTTTTAGCAAGCTCTCTGAAGAGAGGTGGACTATTCCCTTGGATTCTGCTTTTGTCTTGGAATAGAGGTATCCTCAGGTAAAACACATTTTCCTTCTTTACCAGGCTATTCAGAATTTAATTGAACACCAGACTGTGTCATGCAGGCCACTTTACACATCACACCCAGCTTGCATTTTGCCTTATTTTTAATCTATTGGTTATCTACATAGTCAGTGCCTTAATCAGGAAACATTGTTGTGATATTTTTACCTATGATATTGAGGAAGATCACTGAACAGATGATTTACCAACCAAGATTAATCAAGAATATGATTTTATACTTCATATTTAAATGTACTGGTGAAATGGGGGGGGAAAAATGTGATATTTTTACCATAGTGGAGAAGAGAAAGGCAGAAAACTCTATTTTCATTGTCGCTTTCTTTAAAAAGAAAAATCAGAGAATGAGATAGAATAAGCATTTAATTTGTTGAGGTATCTCTCTGTGTTATTATTTGGTTTTCAGAGCCCTGTAGCAGCAGATTATTAACAGACACTGGAGTCATAAAATCATGATGTGAAGGAATAGATGAGGATTGAATTAAATGGGAAGTCAAAACTCAGCTAGAGCTCTCCCGGAGGGTCAGTGGTAAAGAATTCACCTGCCAATTCAGGAGACACAGGAAACCCGGATTCAATTCCTGGGTCAAGAAGATCCCGAGGAGGACGAAATGGCAAACCACTCCAAAATTCTTGCCTGGAAAATCCCATGGACAGAGGAGCCTGGCGGGCCACAGTCCGTGGGTCCATAAAGAGTCAGACAAGACTTGGTGACTGAGCTCGCATGCATGCGAAACTCAGCTATACTGTGTTATCCTTCAAAAGTGCTAAAGAAATGTTTTGGATGTTTTTCTGTGTATTACTTTTCATTTATCATAGAGAATCTTTTATAGCTTAAAAATCTTGAGAATGTTTTTAAAAAATCTTTGAATTCTATATCTTGAAATTATTTTAAGAAAAATTTGTTATGTTCTGAAAAGTAATTTTCCAGGCACCCAAAAACTCATCAGACATCATGACTACTGATAGGAAGCCATTAGGTAAACTTAGCTTTCTTACAAATAAGCTTCTAATAATCATGTTTAGCTTCTGACAACTTCACATATTTTTACATTATTTGTATTATATTCATATGTTGAAACTGACCTGGTTTAGAACTCCAGCACACAGAAAGCCAGATTTCCCCTGGGACTCTGTGCTATCCTTAAAGACATGTCATGCACGCACCCTTATCTGTAATTTCTATCTCAAAAACCCAACTAAAGAATATCTACTTAAATATATTGCTTATTAAATATACAGATTCTTAGTTTGGTATCTAGGTTCTCCTGAGAAACTCGTTGCCTTTTAGTTATAGAATTTTTGATAGAAACTTACTTACCTGTGTCAGAAACACAGTCTCAGAACCTCATGTTACTTCCTTGGGGGATAAATTTTCCACAGCAATATTTTACATAATTAGAAAGCTTCTCTCCAATGAGACATTAAGTGTTTCTCTCTTGTTCCCATCTCCTCCTCCTGGATTTAAGGTATTTCCAGGTCAATTCCCATATAGATCCAATTATTTCTACTCCACTTACTTAGGAAATTTAGCCAATGCAACTCTCTTAGCCTACACTCTCTGGAATATAGCTTAGATTTTATCCTCATGTAAATAGTATATTTCACGGTTAATATATCAGACATTTGTTGATCCACTAAAATGACCCTGATCATTCCCAAATATTATTCTTAGGACAATTTTAGAAACCAAAAATAACATTTGGTATAAATATCAGTGTTTCAACTAGCTTCTCTTTAAAAAAATATTGTTTCAATTTTCTGAATTAAAAATATTGCTGTCCTTAGTGACAACTTTGACTAATGACTTAATGAACTTTTATAAATCAGAAAAAGAACACAATGCAAAATTGGAAGATTTTTTTTTTTTTAAATCAGTTTTGGAAAGATCATTTGGATCTCCTTAGACATGTGAGCTTATAGTTCTGAGAGGATTTTTGGCACTTTTAAAATTCTTACTTATCTATTTTCTTACCTGTGTTGTGTCTTCCTACAATATGTAGTTAATAGTAGTATGTCAATATGTCTACTTAACAGTGGAATGAAAATGAATGAATAATGCTAAAAGATGTTCTATTCTTAGAACAGATTTCATTATAATAGGAAATCTGGGGAGAAACAGCGAAGTATGTACTCAGAGAATGTAAAAATTAGTTTTGAGGATAAATTATGAGTAAGACAGTCTTCCTCCCTGTCTTATGCAAAATCTAAACTGTACATTTACCCTATTTTAAGGGATTTTAGGGTCTACAGGACTTGGATAACACCAAAGGGAAACTTGACATGTGGTATGCAAAACCAGTGACTCTGGGAAAAATTTCTTCTACAGAAATAGGCAAAGCCCTGTGCAGAGTCTATATTGTCACTACCTGAATCTGACCAAACAACATTACTCTCGGAAGGCTAAGGAATTCCAAGTCAGCTGAGCTGGACATTGTAAGACCAGTAGGAAAAAAGTGTGTTAGTTGCTCAGCTGTGTCTGACTCTGCAACCCCATGGACCATAGCCCACCAGGCCCCTCCATCCATGGGAGTCTCCAGGCAGGAATGCTGGAGTGGGTTGCCATTTTCTTCTCCAGGGGATCTTCCCAACCAGGGATTGGACCCGGGCCGCCCATGTTGCAGGCAGGCTCTTGCCATCTGAGCCACAGGGAAGCCCAGCAGGAAAGAAGGGGGAATGAGCGGCACTTTTCAGCTGTGCTGTCCCCCTGCCCGTTTCACCCTTCCAGGCTAGAGGAGTCTCCCTCTGCCTCTCCCCGCTTATGAGACATCCACTCTTGGATGAGCTGGTTACTCCTATAAACAAATGTGAGCCCCAGTGAGTCACCTGGGAAAAACATCATGTCTCAGAGGTTCTAATAGCAACAAGGGAGGAAAAGATTGGAACAAACTCAAGAACTGGCAAAACATGGCAGCTATAGGAAATCACATACGTTAGGGTTCTCCAGAGAAGCAGAACACATGGCTGCAGACCCAAGGGAGGGCCTGTTTTGGTTCTAGTTTAAAGGCCACTAACCTGACACAGCCCCCTCTTGCTTGGGGGATAGCCATCTTTTTGTGGAGCCAAGGCTTCAAGTTACTGTATGAGACCACGCATTATAAAGAACAATCTGCCTTACTAGAATCCCACCAATTAAAATGTTAACCTCATCCAAAATCATCACAGAAACATTCAGAATAATGTTTGACTACATATCTGGGCACCATGGTTCAGCCAAGTTTTGACACATAAAATAAGCAAAAACAGAAACAATGCATTCAGCAGATAAAAAAAAGAAAAAGGAGGTTCAAGAGAATCATTAAAAAGATATGATGGAGATAAAAAATAAATATGATTTATCAGATAGAAATTCAACTGAAGAAATAAAGATAGGGATCATCATTATTCATACCTGTGTAACCTCAAGAATCACATGGAATTGGTATTTCATTGAACAAAGAGAAAATATAAAGTGATGAAAATACTAAGATTCTTAAAAGATGTAAAAAATTGTGAGTAGTTGAAGTTCCAGGAAAACAAGAACACATACGTGGAAGATAAGAATTATACAAAGAACAGAGGAAAATGCCCATGAGTTGAGGAAATAGCTACACCTATTTCTTCAATAGCTATTTAAAGGATCCACCTAAATCTAAACTGAAATTATGAGATAATCGCAAATGCAGGCTCAACTTGGTTAAAAAATATGCAATTTTCCAGATAAAAGTTCATGTTTTCTATAAAGGATACAGTATCAGACTCTGCATGAGGAATCAATCTACTGAAGGATGAAGATCAGAAAAGCAAAGTGAATGAAGAATCATCGACATAAGGGCTTATGGATAGCATTAAATACAGAATTGCTTACAGAACTAAGATCAAATGGGAAGGAAATGGGAGATGATAATATGTAAAAAACCATATGATCTGAAAATATAGAACAGAAATGTAAAAATAGAGAGAATGTGAAGAAAGAGTATATAAACTAGCCTACTTCAGCTATCAAGATTAGTGAGATAGTATTGGTATAGCTTTTCTGAGAGATTTATATGTGCAATGATGAAATATTCCAGTTCTATCATCTCCTGTGACCCTGATAACTAGGATTCTCAATCTAAGTAAAAAGAGATACAGATGTAATGTTGAAGATATAGAATAGAAACTGTGCTGTCCTGAGAATTAGAAAAGCAAGTATAAACTGACAAGGTATGGGGTAGCTATTAGGTAAATACATCTTTGTACTTTACATATATATAATGTATTTTATATATATTATAATATAATATATAATATATTTTATTTTACATATATATAAAATATAATGTATATATCTGTAAAATACATATACATTATAATTTATGCTATATACATAATATATACATTATACCTTATTTACATATGTGTTTATTATACATTATATGTTATATACATACTGTATATGTTATATACAACACTTTTATATATATATAAATTAAAATATGTGATGATTGGACACTAGCATATTTCTGATGATCCCCACCTCCTGGAGATACTCTTCCGCTTGAGTCTCCAGATAAGAGTGCAGCCCATAGGCCCTTCAACTTTACCTTGTAAGATCCTAAATAAAAGACCTAGATTAGCTTTGTCCTGAAGCTCAGTCCAGTGAAGACCCTAGAATTCATGAGAGTCCAAAGACAAAAACTATGTCATGCCCATAGATTTTAGATTTGAATACTGAAATGCCATTTTCTAGGAAAAGAAACTGGAACTTCTTGAAGAAACTGATGAACTTAAATCTCGAGAAGGAAATGTGCAAGAAGAACATGAGACAAGGAAATGATCAAAGAGTACTAGGTTTATGTCAAAAGGAGTACAAAGACAGCTTGAAAAAGCCCTCACTGCCAAAGATATGGAACTATCATAAATGTAATTACAATATGTGTAAAGGGTTTGGCTTTCCTTATGTGTAAAGGATTTTAACTCATTAAATGTATTTAAACCATAAGTTACATTAAATAAGATGAACTAGCTGCCTCTGAAGATGCTAAAAAGCAATTCATTTGCCTTAAAATTGGTCATTCATTTTGACTTTCCTATATGAACTGCATGAATGAGCAAACAAATAGATGAAGGAAAGAATCTTATTAGAAAACTACTCTGCCTAACAAGTATTAATAAAAATATCATGAGTATTATAAAAATTATGACTGTGCAATTCCCCAATAAACTGAGGATACAGAAATTAAGGACTTCCCTGGTGGCTAAGGTGGTAAAGAAACTGCCTCAAATGCAGGAGATGTGGGTTTGATCCCTGGATCAGGAAGGTCTCCTGGAGAAGGAAATGGCAACCCACTCCAGTATTCTTGCCTGGAGAATTCCATGAACAGAGGAGCCTGGTGGGCTACAGTCCATGGGGTTGTAAAGAGTCCAAAACGACTGAGCGACTTCACACACACACACACAGACATACACACACACACACACACACACACAGAAATTAAGGAGGAACACGACTAAGGTCAAAAAAGCATGAAAACCAGTAATCCTGCACTGATATACTGGAAATCATCATAGTATTTTCTTTGTAAGGCCGTTATGTGCTTTAGTTAGTGCATAGAATTTCTGGCACCAAGAAACCACCATACACATCTCTAGACTCAGGGAGACACACATTTACAAAGAAATATTTTTGCACGCCTGTGCTCAATGTGTCCAACCCTGTGTGACCCTATGGACTGTAACCTGCCAGGCTACTCTGTTCGTGGGATTCTGCAGGCAAGATTATTGGAGTGAGTTGCCATCTCCTTCCCAGGGAATCTTCCCAACCCAGGGATTGAACCCATGTCTCTTGCATTGGCAGGCAGATTCTTTACCACTGAGCCACCTGGGAAGCCCTTACAAAGAATTATAATCACCTTTTGATCAATATAAAATGTATTATTTAAAATACATGCACATACGTCCTTCAGTTTTCCTCCACTCTTGAAAAATAAAAAATCTTTACTTGTTATTCAATTTGTAGTATTTGGATATCTATCAAGAATTTAGTGTATATATAAGTTTAAATGTCCACGTCTATTTTGGAAGTGTGTGCCTTTGTGTTCACACATAAACATTTGAAAAAGGAAGATTTTACTTTAACCTTCAGAAAAGCTGCTGTAATCAAGCTTTTATAAACCATATGGAATTCCTCAAAGGGCTCTCCTTTAATGGGGCATTGGTGCTTTGAATACAAGGTAATGTACTGTTTATGTTGGCTTGTGCGAGGAATATCAGAAGCAAGTCTTAACTTTCAATGATTTTCTTTTTCCTAACTGTAGCTTTTGTTTAAGGTTAAGACAAGGCAAAGAAAAATAATGAATATGATCAGGGCATCTTTACAAGTGCTGTTAAACCTGAAAGTCCTTGTATGTCTGGCTCCAACTTCCCCCGCTGAATCCTCAGGACCCCCTTTCTCAGCAGGATCCACTCACACCAGCATTCTTTAATGTTCTGGATGTGGCTTTTGCCTGTCTCTTGACTTTTTACTTGTTGTTTCTGATACCTGAAATGCTCAGCCCTCAACATTTTACTATCCCTGTAATATTAACATGCAGAAATGGATAACTTGTTAAATAAACTGATTACGACCAGAGAGATGGGCTTCCCTGGTGGTTCAGCGTAAAGCATCTGTCTGCCATGCAGGAAACACAGGAGCACAGGTTTGATTCCCAGTTTGGGAAGAGCCCCTGGAGAAGGAAATGGCAGCCCACTCCGGTACTGTTGCCTGTAGAATCCTACGGACAGAGGAGTCCGGCAGACTATTTTAAGATAAAGATTCAATCCACCACATACTATATGGACTGGTATAGTGTATATAAATTTTAGGACTATAAATGGAGATTGTAATACCTGCCGCCTAGTCATGCGCTGGGGGCTTCCCAGGTGGCCAGGTGGTAAAGATTCCACCTGCCAAAACAGGAGATGCAGGACAGGCAATTTTAATCTCTGGGTTCAGGAAGATTCCCTGGAGAAGGAAATGGCAACTCACTTCAGTATTGTTGCTGGGAAAATCCTATGGACAGAGGAGGCTGGAGGCGTACAATCCATGGGGTCACAAAGAGTTGGACATGACTGAGTGGCTGAGCGCGCATGCACCAGAGATATAAAAAATGTCCAAATAAATACATAGAAACAGTAATTCTTCAATTTGTATTTTTTTTTAATTTTAAAGTTTACAGATAGTGCAATGCACCTGTCTTAAGTGTACAATTCAACTTCGACAAATACACATTTTAGCATCACCCAAACAAGATAGAGAATATGGCCATCTTCTCAGATTTCCTGTATTTCTCTTCTTTAATTTTATACTCACTGTTCAGATTTTTATTACTATAAACTAATCTTGTTCATTCTACAACTTCATATAAATATTTAACTTTTTTATTTAACCTTTTTTAGATTCCTCCAAGTTATTGCTTATGCCAGTGGCTCATTTAAAAAAGAATGAGTAAGTCTTCCATTGTATGTTTGGTGTTTTAAAAATAATGTTCTTGTTGATGAAAACTTCTTTTTCTCGTTTTGGGGATTGTTACAAATAGAATTGTTATGAATAATTTTACATGAGCCTTTAGGTAAGCATTTTTCATTTCTCTTAAACAGATATCTAAAAGTAAAACCGTTGACTCATAACCTCAGTGTGGGCTTTCCCGGTGGCAAGAATCTGCCTGCCAATACAGGAGAACACAGAGATGTGGGTTCTATCTCCAAATTGGGAAGATCCCCTGGAGGAGGCATGGCAACCCACTCTAGTATATTTGCCTGGGAAATCCCATGAACAGGGGAGCCTGGCAGACTGGAGTCCACAGGGTTAATAAGAGTTGGAAAGGGATGAGCAATTGAGCACAACCTCAGTGTATGCTTAGCTTGGTAAGAATTTTGCAGGTTACTGCCCCATTTGCACTCCCATTTATTCTATATTTCAGGAAACATTTATCTAACTTAAATATTTCCAAGCTTTTAGTATGCTTGTCTAATCTATAGTTCTTATAGTTTTTTAAACATTAATTATATTAGCATGGCTAAAATAAATATTGGATTATTACCTAAAGTAATGCAGGCTGTTTATTATTAGTACATTGTCATTCTAATTATGTCTTTAAATAACTGGAGTGATATTTCTCAATATTGCATGCAAGTAAAAATGGGGATGTATACAGGTTATAATTATTCCACATTCTTCCCAACGTTTGGTTTAGTCATTAACTTGAATTTTGACATTGTTTTTGATGTAAAATGACATCTCAAAATAATTTTATTTTCTCTTTCTCAGATGACCAATGATCCTGAGTACCTGTTGATATGATTATTGGTCATTTCTGCATTATCTTTGTGAACTTTCTCTGTGTTCCCGTTTTTAATCAAGTTTTTAATCTCTGTCATTGAGCACTGGGGTTATCTGTGTTGGTCACTCAGTCAGGTCCGACTCTGCAGTCTCATGGACTGTGGCCTGCCAGGCTCCTCTGTCCATGGAATTCTCCAGGCAAGCATAATGGAGTGAGTGGCCATTTCCTTCTCCAGGGGATTGTTTATGTATTCTAAATGTAAGTTCTCTAAAAGATATATGTATTTTTCTCACCAATCTCTGGAGTCAGCTTTGCTTTTAAAAATTCTCTGATAAGTTAAAAATGGATAATAAATGCTCATTTAATTTGGTAATATTTCACTAAATTCATTGCAATGAATATTTTAGCTAATTTAAAACATCATCAAATTAAAATTTATTCTATATTTCAGGAAACATTTATCTGAAGTTAAAAATTTCCAGACTTTTGGTATGCTTATCGAACCTATGGTTTGTACAGTTTTTTAAAAACAATAATTAGGTTGAAAGTGAAAGTGAAGTCACTCAGTCGTGCCTGACTCTTTGTGACGCCATGGACAGTAGCCTGCACAAGCTCCTCCATCCATGGGATTTTTCTAGGCAAGAGTACTGGAGTGGGTTGGTTAGTATAGTTAAAATAAATATTGGATTATTACTTAAAGTAGTGCATGCTGTTTATTAGTGCATTATTATTATTATTATGTCTTTAAATAACTAAAGCAATATTTCTCAATATAGCATGCAAGTAAAAATGGAGATGTATTGCTTTCTTCTACTAGAGCTATTTTTCTTCATCACATTAATAGTTCTAGAAAGTAAGTGAGGTTTCTATAAGTTCTTAAATAATCAGGCTAAGCACCTTCTGTGCTACTGAATATTTTATGAAATTCAGCTAAGAGGATGTCTCTTAATTCTAACCTAATCCTAAAATCTTATACAAATTTTATTCTATGAAGAATCAAATTAGTCATTGTAGTTTAGCTATGAATAGTATGTTAAAATAAATAACTTATAAGGCAAAATAATTTGAGAAAGAATATATATAATTGAATTGCCAGGCAGTACACCTAAACCTAACATTATATTGTACATCAACTATATTTTTAAATATTATATTAATATTAATATATCACTTAAGTCCATAGTAAAAATTAATGTTTGATATTTAATTTCTTTTTTTCCATTTATTTTTATTAGTTGGAGGTTAATTACTTTACAATATTGTAGTGGTTTTGTCATACATTGACATGAATCAGCCATGGATTTACATGTGTTCCCCATCCCGATCCCCCCTCCCACCTCCCTCCCCACCCCATCCCTCTGGGTCTTCCCAGTGTACCAGCCCTGAGCATTTGTCTCATGCATTTCTTAATTTCAGACATTTAGCTTTATAACAAATTTCTCAAGATCTTTGTAAGATATTATTTTGGGGGGAAACCTTAGTAATTCCTGGCATAGCAAGGTCCATTTCAGAATAAAATAATTGCTGAGTAAATGACAGGATGTCGTTTTTTTCATGTTATGTGCTTTGCTGGTAGGTGTTAAGGTTGCTCAGCAGTGTTTCCCATTCCTCTCCTTTCGAGCCCAGGGTTGCAGATGCTCTGCACCATCTCAATATCAGGTATGGCCCTGTGAACTGACCTCACTGCATTGCTAGTTCTGGACTCTCTGGCCTTCTCTTATCTTGCCTTTGGGGAGCAGGTATCTGTCCCTAGGTACCATAACATTAAAGCCATTTGCAATGCTGAGCTAACAAAGAGACAGAGAGCAGCTGACTTGCATAGACAGTGGAGGCAAGAAGTGCATTTTCCCGTCTTTGATACCCCTTGACATTACTTGGGTGTTGTTACTGTAGCTTAACCTGGCCTATCCTTATGATTAGGAATCCCATTATTTTTAATAACAACCCATGATGATAAAATAATTATAAGTGTTTAAAAGTCATGCCACAATTATCTGTGTTAAAATACAGGTTTTGATCAGCATGAGGGTCTCCCAAGAAGTGTTCTTGTGATAGGTTGAGATGTCCATAAATGCATCTCTCTTTTTTTTTAACTGAAAGAAAATTCTATGGATTTTATCTCCTCCCTTCCAATAGAAAATTTGAAAAGGAAATGCTGCTTTGTTCAGTCGCTAAGCTGTGTCCAACTTTTAGTGATCCTGTGAACTGCAGCATGCCAGGATCCTCTGTCCTCCACTATATCCCAGAGTTTGTTCAAACTCGTGTCCACTGAGTCGGTGATGCCATCCAACCATCTCATCCTCTGACACCCCCTTCTCCTCCCGCCCTCAATCTTTCCCAGCATCACAGTCTTTTCCAGTGAGTCAGCTGGCTCCTTACATCAGGTGCCAAAGTATTGGAGCTTCAGCTTCAGCACCAGTCCTTCCAATGAATATTCAGGGTTGATTTCCTTTAGGACTGACTGGTGTGATCTTGCAGTCCAATGACCTGTCAAGAGTCTTCTCCAGCACCACAATTCAAAAACATCAATTTTTCCATGCATAGCCTTCATTGTGGTCCAACTCTCACATCCACACCTGACTAGTGGGAAAACCAGAGCTTTGACTAGATGGACCTTTGTTGGCAAAACGATGTCTCTGCTTTTTAATATGCTCTCTAGGTGTGTCATAGCTTTTCTTCCAAGGACCAAGTGTCTTTTAATTTCATGTCTGCAGTCACCATCTGCAGTGATTTCAGAACCCAAGAAAATAAATTCTGTCACTGTTTCCATGGTTTTCACATCTATCTGCCATGAGTTGATGGGACCAGATGCCGTCATCTTAGTTCTTTAATGTTGTGTCAAGTCAGTTTTTCACTCTCCCCTGTCCCCCTCATCAAGAGGCTCTTTCATTCCTCAATTTCTGCAATTAGAGTGGTATCATCTATCAGAGATTGTTGATATTTCTCCCGGCACTCCTGGTTCCAGCTTGTGCTTCATACAGCCGGACATTTTGCCTGATATACTCTGCATGTGATTTAAATATGCAGGGGACAATATACAGCCTTGTCACAAATGTAAAAAAAAAAAGCCATATTAATCCTTGATGTGTACTTATTTTTATATCATTTCTTACAGAACTTGCTTTTCATTTTCTACATATAGCTTATAATTGTTATTATCTACTGCATAATGAAATCTGACTACTCTGGAAGTAATTGCATATTTCTAAAGTGCATTTCATTGTTCCCCAATTTATTAAACAGTAAATATTATTTTATCTGTTCATTTGATATTTTTAGGAGCATCACTGTGAACAACAATTATCGTGCTGTGATATTCAGGACCCCAACAGAGCTGGAGGGAGCTATTGTCTCACACCTAAGACCCTAAGTTGCTGCTGTGTCATTGGCAGCACTTTTGATCACAGCTCCTTCTTTTACTGTCAGGATCATACAGATATTAGCATTTATCCTCATTTAGGCTCATCTAGGCTTTAGTTTTGCATTTTCAAATATCCCTACTTCATACACTACAGGAGAGACTTAGATGACAGTAATATAAGTACTGAGTAGGTACAGTAGGTGAACAATATTTAGCATCTCTTATTACAAGTTTTGCTATGGGCATTATCTACATTTAAATTGTAACTTCAGTTGTACTGTGAGCTTTCAAAAAGATGCAAACCCAGTAGAACTGCATGAAAAAAAAAAATGAAGAAAAATACAAGCAAATTCCCCAGGGAATGAACACTGTGAAATTTATTTTGTGGCTCAGTGGTCATGGTTCAGATGAACTCTGTGTTTTGAATACTCAAGACTAATGACTGTTTCCTTTCATTAAATGCAGGAGCTGTTGTGTTACATAAAATTTACCAAAATTTAAACTTTTGGGTAAGTTATCTTTCAGGAAATCCATGACCGAATTCCACTTTTTCTTCCCCTGAATTATATATTGCTATCAAAACATAATATGCAATTATTAAACATAATAATTCAACAGAATACTAGCATTTATATTGCATTAGCACAATAGTATTTGATGCTTGGAAGAATGGAGTGAAAGATTCAAAGCTGAAAGATCCCCAAAGACATCATTTATCTCAAAGGGACTTTATCTGAAGGGTGGGGCTATCAAGTCTGAATGGCTGGGCCAGGACTCAGAGCACACTTCCTACTTCTGCTGGTACTGAAGAGTCAGAGGCACGCGAGGTGACTCCTATACTGCAGACAAATCTCCCTTCTAACACAACCCCAAGATTTTGAACTTGTGTGGTGCAGGAAGCAAAAGCAAACTTGGAGAACTCTGAAGGAAAGAGCTTTCAGTATCCAACAGGCAGTGTTAAGTTGCTGTGGTCGTGTCCGACTCTTGTGACGCTGTGGACTGTAGCCCACCAGGCTCCTCTGTCTATTGGATTCTCCAGGCAAGAAGACTGGACTGGATCACTGTGCCTTCCTCCAGGGCATCTCCCCAGCCCGGAGCTCCAACCCATGTCTCTTGGGTCTTCTGCATGGGCAGGTGGTTCTTTACCACTAATGCCATGTGGGAAGCCTCGAGTCCCTGGGCATTCCCTAGCAGCTGAGAGGTTAGAAAGCAGAACAAAGAAGCAAAGTTAATCTCTCATCAACTTTGGGTGCTTAGAAGATGAAAACTCTGCAATGTGATGTACAGTGGTTTGCCATAAACTTACAGTTCTTCCCCACAGACCACTTGGAATTAAAACTAGACGAAATTTAAATGAACCTTCACCCCAATTGTGGACAAGATGTATTATTAATTGACTGACTGGTTCAGCTCCTTATCCTACCTGTGTAACAGGTAAAACAATGTACACTGTCTGGGGAAGAACAATAACAATTTTGATTACTAGATATTATAATAAAAAGGAAGAATTTTCTTCACGGCCAAGAAAACAGCAAGAAAATAAAATTTGTGATCAAGAGGAAGAACATAAATAAAAGTGGATGCATAGACAGTCTATCTGCTGAAGTTAATAGGTACAATCTTTACTTCAAATACATTATTTTTTAATAGGAAAAAAGGCAAGGAAATCAGGATCTTAAAAAGGAGAGAATGTTAACAGATAATTGCAATCTCTTAAACAAAAAGCAGGCATTCTATAATTAATACAATGTCAGAAAGTTAATGATCATGAAATACACTCAATTAACGCCAAAAAGATAGGATTAGTAAATTTGAAGACAAGTAAATGGAAATTATCAAAATTGAATCCTATAGGTAACATTCAAAAAACCTAATCAGGGTACAGAAGTGTATAAAAATATCAGATTATTGTTCATATATATAATTAAAGGACCAGTAAAAGAGGAGAGAATGATTGGGATAGAATTAGAAATATAAATGGAAATACATTTCCTAATGTTCATTGTTAGTATACTAAAATGCATTAGATTTTTATATAGTGAACTTGGAACATCTGATTCTGCTAGATAAGCATTTTTAGTTCTGCTAGCTGTTTGATGGACTTGTTAAGATATTCTGCACATATGTATGTATCACCAGTGAATAAAGAAACTTTGATTTCTTTCTTTCTATGTGGTAATGTTTTAGATATTTTTCTTCTCCTGTTGCACTAATAACTCCAGTACAAAGTTAATAGAAGTAGTGAAGAGAGACATCTTGTCTTGTCTTAATATAGAAGAAAACATTCACTCATAAATACAATGTAGCTTGTAGGTTTTGTAGAGAGCTTGTATCAGGTTAAGCGCATTTCTTCATATTATTACTTCATTGAGAAATTGTGTGATTAATTCATTTTAAATTTTGTCAGATGTGCTTTTTTTAAATCAATTCATTCATCATATTTTTCTCCTAAATGCCCTTAATTTGATGAATTGCATTTATTGAGTTTTTTTTAATGTTGAACAAATGTTGCATTTCTATGATAAACTTCTTTAAGTATAGCGTATTATTCATTTTATGTATCACTGATTTTAATTTCTTAGCATTTTGTTAAAGGTTTTTGGTTTTATATTATGAGTGATGCTGACCTGAATTATTTTTGCAATACCTTTTTCTGGTTTTAGAAGCAAGACTATACTTGTCTCACAAAATGTGTCTAGATGTCTTCCGCATCCATTTTCTGAATATAAAAAAGAAAAAGATTGCATAGACTGACACTTTTTTCTTCCCTAAGTGTTTGATATATTTCATGAGCACTGACACCTTAGTCTGAGATTTATTTTGTATGAAAAAAACAATTTACTTATACAATTTTAATAGGATTGAAAGAAGGCTACTTATTTGTTAATAGATAACAAGCTTTAATAGGCTATTGAAAAGCTTATGTTTATGAAGCTAATTGTCTATTTTTATCTAAGCTGATGAGTGTACTGTAAGAAATTCTTTCATGCTCTTCTCTATTTCTTTAAAAAGTATTTTTATTGTCTATACTGGTGTTCAATCCTTAATATTGGTCATTTTTATCCTTGTTCTTACTATCCTGATCAGTCTAGATAGAAATTTCTTGATTTTATTGGGAGATCTTGACATCCAATGCTTTATTTTTTTTTTCAATTTTTTACTTGTTTTATATTTTTACTTCACTGCTTCTGTTCTCTTAATTTAATTATCTCGTTTTTCTATTCATAAGATGGAAAGTTAAATTTTGCTTTTGAAATCTTTATAGATTTACATAGCTATGATCAATATTGTTTGTTTTATTTTGTGTGATAAAAGCCAAATATTCTTTTTCATCTTCTTATATCAATATCTAGTTTTCTGAGAATGATATGTTTCGAGACTATTGCTCATTAAATTATCTTGGCTCTTGAGAAAAAAAAATATTTGTTTGGTCAATTACACTTTCAGTGATATCCAATCTCTTCTAAAATTTTGTGTTTTCATCTAGGATCATTCTTCAGTCTGAAAATTGTCTTTGATTATTTCTGGTAGTGTAATTTCCCCATTGACTGATTTTCTCAGTTTCTGCCTGAGAAGTCCTAATTTCACTCTAGAATTTTAGGTTGACTATTACATTTTCTCTTAATTGAGCACAACACTAATTAATTCTCTTTATTAAGAACAAACTCTTTCTGGCCCTTTTAGTCTAACGTAATTGTAGAGTTTTCTTTTATATATCCTTCTTAAATCCCTTCTGGGCTTCCTATGCATATACTAGGAACTTACACAGTGCTCCAAAAGGACCATGCGTAAATCTTCCTGAGGCACATTCTTTTATATGTGGTCTTTGTGTGAGACGGTTGTGCAAGGCACTGATGATGCTTAGAAGGACTTCTGTCAATTTTAGCTTAATTCTACTATCCACTGCCTTACATCTCTCTGAATCCTTGAAAGTAGATTTTATAGCCTCATCATGATGTCATCTCTCCTCTGATGCCTTTCATTGCATATAGATTCTACTAAGAATAAAGCTCCCATTAAAAACAAAACAAAAAAACTCCTTCAACCATATACCTTGTCCTCTATATTACCACTAACTTGTGTTTACAGACTGAACACAACTGAAGAAAGGAATTTTCAAACAAACAGATGAGAATTTCAGAGAGGTCCTGAAAATGGAAGTGTGAATCCCCCAGGAAACGGTAAACAGAAACTTGATTTGTAGTACAACCACCCTGCTTTTGCCATCCTGTTGTTGCCTTCACTGTAACTCTTTAAACAAGAGAGATAGCATTTCAATTCTTAAATAGAGGGAACCTTGGGATTCCAAGGTGGCTCAGACAGTAAAGAATCTTCCTGCAGTGCAGGAGACAGCAGTTTGATCTCTGGGTTGGGAAGATCCCTTGAAGAAGCTAATGGCAACCCACTCCAACATTCTTGCCTGGAGAGTTCCTTGGACAGAGGAGCCTGTAGGGCTACAGTCCATGGAGTCACAAAGAGTCAGGCACAACTGAGTGACCAACACTTTCACTTTTCAGAGGACATAATTATTCTCCGTGAAAAATCTGCTTCTATAAAGGAGAATGACCTAGAACAGTTCAAACAGAGAAGATGAAGAGAACAAAAACATTTTGAAATAAGCACATTCTAGACTGCATTCTGAAAGTTCTGTGAACTACTTTGGGACATTTGGGTTTCTTAATTCTATGTCCTTTTTTTGACATCACTAACACTTCATTTCTCCTTTCTCCTGTAATTTCTCATCCATCAAAAATGCAGGAATAAGGGATTATTTCACCAAAGCAAGGAGTTCCTGGCTAAATGGAAAATAGCATAAGGCTGGAGTTTTTTAGTGCAAGAGTGCTGACAATATTTTATATCTTCTACATGCATGGTTTAGAATTTACATCAAACTAGAGCAACTCTTCATTATCTCTATTCTTCAAATTGGTAAATTCTAAAGAATATGACACAAATACCCATTAAGCTATACCAAATCAAATCACATAATTAGGACAGAGAAAAAAGTAAAGACTAGTTATTAACCTGGTTCTGAAATGAGTAAAATATGTCGTGAAGGAAAATGACATGATCATAAAGGTACTTGAAAGAAGGAGGGATAAGTAAAGAAGCATTTTAATTTTATTTTTTTTCTGTACCTCTCTTTTGCTCTTCCTTTCCTTCTTTCTAGGGAGAGGTCACTATGATGAGATAGATGAGCAGAAATCAATGGCTCTGGCTCCTTGGTGGTCTGAGTCAATCCATCAGACAGACTGGTGGCAGTCACTCAGCCTCCACAGTCAGCACCCCTTGTGCTGGCCCATGTCACATTTGGAATTCATTTGCATAGCTGGGTAGCACTCCCTGTGAGGTCGCATTGAGCAATTTTGCAGCTGTGACAGCTTGAAATAGAAAAGCTAATGCAACCAACCATCGACTTCCTCTTTCCCTAAGCCCTAACAGAATTCTTGACATAGAAAGGGTGAGGATCCCTTAAAATTCTGAATAAAGTTCTCAGGTAATGTGTGCTAAAATATCGTCGGGTATTTTGCTTTTGTGATTTAGCATTCCTTAGCTCTGGTTTCCACACTCAGCTCTGATTATGCTTGCCTACTTCGCTTTATCGGTTGGAAAGAGAATAGTACTGTTGGGTTCAATAGATATCTTCCCTTTGCCTTTTGGGAAACAAAGACTTGAGTAGTTTTCCTAAAGTTGGAAAATTCAGGAAAGATTTTTTTCACTTCTCTTTTTTAAGTTTCCTTCAATTTTTTTTGGCTTCCTTATCTTTTACTCTCTCTATCTCTAGCCATATCTCTCTATGCAAACACAAACATGGACATACACATGCATATGGCATAATACATTGTAAAAACAGGAGCCTTTGATTGATTCTGCTGAACTAATTGAATTTTAATCCTTAAAACAAATGTTATGTGGAGAAAGTGAAATATTTTTTGCACATAGACCTCTGTACATTGTCTATTATATTTAACATTACATTGCAATTTAAGAAATTGTTCTCCTAAAATGTGAAAAATAGTATACTCAATTATCTTTCATTGAAATTTCTCTTCACATAAACCAAATAATGGATTACATGTTGACCATATGTATTTTAAAATAAGTGAGCCATTGCAATATAGCCTCATTATTTTAGAATGTATTATCATGAGATAGGTACTTGGGGGTGGGAAGAGTCAGTTTTTCTAACTAAAAGGAATCAAGACAAAAAGTATATTGGTTGGAGAAAGCTTAGTTGGTGAATTTTTAAATTTTTGTTAAAGTTTATTCCTTTACTATTTTTATCCAGAAAGGTCTTCATAAAAATGTATTGGCTCAACTAAATAGGTTTATATCGGATGCATTAAATTTTCCAAAATCTAATATAATGCCTTAAATTAACATTGTAAAACCCAGTAATTACTTTATTTCATGCCAAATGTCAGTTAAAACATCAATATCTGAGTTGTTTCCATGAATCAGATTTTGCTAGACTCTCTCGACCTTTCTGGGGGATATATTGCTTATTGGAACATATGTACATTTGTGATGCTGCTGGGAGCATGGGGTGAGTACAGCCCAGAAGTGGTGGTTGAATGAAGCTGCTATAAAAATGATCAGAGAGTTTCACATTGTTCTACACACACACACATATATAGGGAACCACGACTGGATGTGAGAGGCATTCAGGACTCACTTAAGGAGAATATTTCACCCTGCTGATGACTCCTGTCAAGCTTCAAAATCCCACCATGACTCCTGTTTTATCAGGATCCAGGCAGCTTTCAGATTACATGCACGTAGAGTTTCTTCTCCAATTACATCTCCAGGCCAACTTCTGTGAACAAAGCCATCTGCTTATGCCGGCCAGGGGAAGTCAGAACATCTGAGGACTGGCACCAACCAGAAAGCTCCCTGACACATATTATTGGGGATTATGTGATAAGTCTTCGGTGAGTTTTCCAAATTGGGTGTGTATATTATCAGGCTTGGCTAAAACTAAGGCAAGAATTAATTTCTAGGTCAACTAATGGAAACATTTTTGCAGGAAAGGGTAAATATCAAGATGCTCCTACCAGAAACCCCCATGTAGTTTACAAATTCCACTTAAGTTTTCCCAAGAAGAAACTTTCTTCTCCAATTCAGTACCTCTTCTATTGACTACTCTGTGCTGCATGCTATGTCACTTCAATCTTGTCTGACTCTTTGCAACCCCATGAACTGTAGCCAGCCAGGCTCCTCTGTCTGCGGAATTATCCAGTCAAGGATACTGTGGTAGGTTGCCATGCCCTATCATATATACCACTTACAGATCTCTTGCTTCATTATCACATATTATATGATGTATGTGTTATGTCAGTCCTGAGAATCAAGCACTAATATTAGTCTCACTACAAAAATGAGTACTCTGGGAGAAATTAAGGTAACAATGAAAAGAGGAAGAGAGAAAGATAATTCATTATCAGGCAATATATTGATATAATATTTTTTCTTTAATCTTTGATTTTCTTTAACTCTCATAATTCAATGAGATGAATGGCATCTCTATTCTATACTAAGGATAACAAAGCATTATACAGGTAATTGATGGAAGCAGTCATGTCCTTAGACACAAACAGAAACCTGTGGTCCAGAAGCCTCCATGATGACCCTTCTCTGACCCTGTTTCTGTCCTGGCAGGGAGTCTTGAGCAGCAAAGGGACATGCCCATAGAGCGTCTATGCCCATCTGTAGACCAGGTTCAGGTTCAAGAATCCTAGATTCTTGAATCCTTGGCCAAATGACCTAAGCTCAGTCCCATCATCAGTGTGGCTCTTTTCTCCTCCCAAGGGTAATCCACACCACTCAGGGCTTTTAACACTGCGCCCAAGGGGACTCAGCTTGGGTGTGCAGGTGGGCGTCCATGTCCATGCACATCACACTCCTTGTGATGCTGCGTGATGTCAGAAGGAAGAGCAAGGGGTGTTGGGCCAGAAACTTGGGGAGAAATCTAAGGAGTATCAATGCGGTCCTAGCCTTTCAGAGTGTTATAAAAGTACATTTGTCAAGCTGAAAGGATAGAACCTTTTTTATTTAACATCCTACTAGCTTGGTTTGCAATCTTCCAACTCTGAATATACATTGGAAAGACTGATGCTGAAGCTGAAGCTCCAATACTTTGGCCACCTGAAGCCAAGAGCTGACTCCCTGGAAAAGACCCTGATGCTGGGAAAGACAGAGCGCAAGAGAAGGGACAGGGGATGAGATGGTTGGATGGCATCACCGACTCGATGTGCACGAGTTTGAGCAAGCTCCTAGAGATAGTGAAGGACAGGGGAGCCTGGCAGGCTGCAGTCAGTGGAGTCACAAAGACTCAGACCTGACGGAGCGATAGAAGAACAAGGACACTTAGATATATAGCACACGAACTTCTGGGGCCTCAGAGCTAGTATGATTGACAGCTGGTGCAGGACCCAGACTTTAAACCAAAATCTCTTACTCTGAGTCCTAAGTCCTTTGCAGGTAAACCAGACCTGTCTCTCTCCCTTTGTGGGAGAAGTAATGTAAAAGCCCTATAGATTCCCACCAACCTCGTTCTTTTTATCTTTTTATGTACTTTAAGGACAGGAATTCTTTCAAACCTGCTGCAGACTGAATATTTCTCGCCTCCGTGTGGCAAGTTTTGGAGGCGGGGCCTTTGGGAGATGTTTAAGTCATGAATTCAGAGCCCTCATGACTGGGATCAGCAGGCTGATACAAGAGCCCTCAGAGAGATCGCCCACCCTTCTGCTTGGTGAGGACACGGCAAGAAGAAAGCTGTCTAAGCTAGGAGGCCGGCTCACACCAGACACTGATTCCACCAGCGTATTGATCTCCGCCTGCCCAGGCTGTAAAACTGAGAAATCCTGGCTGGCCAAAAGCTTGCTTCAGTTTTTCTGTAAGATGTTCCAGACTTTTGGACAATCCAGTATATTTCTGCTGTTTATAACTTGAGAAACACATTTCTGTTGTTTATAATGTTCTGGATGGGCTCTGATATCATCTCTTCTTGTTTCTGTTCATAGAAGGAAAGCTTTCAAGAATTTACCATTAAGCATAACATGAGTTTTATTTTTACATATTCTATCATGAAGTTCAGAAAGATTCCTTCTATTCCTAGGGGGATTATTCAGTTGTTTTTTGTGGTTTTTTTTCCCATAAAAGAGTGATGGATTTTATCAAATGATTTTTCTGTGTCTATTACAATGTGTGTTTGCTTCCCTTTTATTAATATGGTATATGATATTGATTGATTTTTGTATGTTAAGCCATACTTAGAATTGTGTGGCAAGTTCCATTTGGTCATGCTGTATAATCATTTTGATATGTTAGATTAACTTTTCAAGAAATTTGTTGATGTATTTTATGTCAATATTTTTGTAATATTTTGCTATCAGATGAGACTGATCTCAATAAAATTGAATCAGAAAGTGTTTTCTTTTTTTTTTAGATTAATGTTAATTCTTTAAATCATCATTATAGTTTACCAGCAAAGCAACATAAGTTTGGACTTTTCTTTGTGAGAAAATGGTTTCAAATACTCAGTCTGTAAACTTGTTACTGATCTACTCAGTTTTATGTCTTCTGAGGCATTTTTTAATTAATTAATTACCTAATTTATTGGCCATGCAGTGTGGTATGTGAGAGCTTAGTGCCCCAACCAGGGATTGAACCCAAGTCCCCTGTTTTGGAAGCAGAGTCTTAGCCATTGGCCAGCCAGGGAAGTCCCCTGAGTCAGTTTTGGGAGTTTGCATCTTTTTAGGAATTTGATCATTTCATTTGCATTATATAATCTATTGCCATACAATTGCTCAGAGTGTTTCCTTACAATCTTTATATTGTAAATCCAGCTCTGATTTTCCCTTTATCGTCCCTGATTATAATAATTTAAATCTTTTATCTTGGCCAGTCTTGCTAAAGTCTCAATTTTATTCGTATTTTAAATGTTTAGTTTTCTTCATTTTCTCTATTACTTTTTCTGCTTTGTGGGTGTGGTTTATATCTACAGTCACTTTGGTCTTCAGGAAAAGAGATTATCCTTAATAATGTGGGTGGGTTTCATCCAATCAGTTAGAGACCCAGAGAGCAAAATGAGATTTAAAGTGAAAAACAATTCGGTCTCAAGACTGAAGTGCCGGCTTCTGCCTGTTTCCAGCCTATGGTTTGCCCTGCAGATTACAGACCTGCCAGCTCTCATAATCATGTGAGTGAAACTTTTAAAAATTATATTTATATAGATATATGTATGTATACATATCATACACACACACACATACATATATATGTACACACACATATATATATATATATACACGTGTGTGTGTGTGTGTGTGTGTGTGTGTGTGTGTATGCACACACCTTTATTCTGGCTGGGATTCAGTGAATTTCCTAAATATGTAAATTGTATATAACAGATTTGGAAAGTTGTGAATCACATCTTCCAATTTGCCCTTCTTTTCTGTCCTCTATTATTTCTAACTGGAATCTTGATACGGTGCTAGAACGTCTTACACAATCTTTTGCATCTTTTTTAGTCTCTTTAAGACATACCCCCTCTCTTCCACAGAGCATTTCCTGTACAATTTCTTCAAGCCATCTGTTTAAGTTTTTCAAATCTCTCTCTAATTCTCTCTTAAGTGATGTTTATTTTGGTGCATAGCCACTTAACTTCTATTTTAATTTTCATGCTATAACTTGTTTATTTCAGATTTAAATTTGCTGTCATATATTATATCCTCCTTTCCTTCATCATATTTTGTCAACTTTATTTCTTAAGTACATCAAACATTTATTTCCTATATTGTATATGATAGTTCTGATATCAATTGTCACTGTGTATCTGTATCTGTGATTTTCTTCTAATAAATCAAATTAATTGGGACTTCTTTCATTTTGTATTTAGAAGACTTGGTTTAAGAGCTTTGTGTTTTATCCGTGTCGGTATAAAGGATCTGCTGGTTGAACTTTGAGCCTTAGATGTAGAATGCGTGTCCTCTGAATGTGTGTATCTCTCTCCTTGTGACATATATGCACACAGACTCTTTCACCTTTTCCTTTCTTCTTCAGGGAAATAGGAGGCACTACCAATTCCAAATTGATGTAAACTAAATGTTTAGCTCTCATGTAAATTCTAGATTTTCCTATTTTATCTACTGAACATGCTACTGACCAGATGTCCTCATGTTAGCAAGGTTTTCCTCAATAAATTTGTGTTTTAAACCACCAGAAACTGACATGCACAGTTAGAGAAATATTGATTCCAGAGATTTTTGATGAGTAGATTCATGACTTATTTTTGTTCCTGACCAGAACCTTATGTAAGAATCTTTAAATTTTGCTTTAAATTTTAATTCATTGGAAATAAATTCAATCTACCATACATTGACAGCTAATATGTTTTTAATATTATGGAATAAAAATCAGTTTTGTCTCTTATAAGAATATGTTTAATATATTTAACAAAATACTTTTAAATAATTCATGTATTTAATATTCATATATATGTGCACACATGACTATTGCAAGAGAAAGTTATATTAACATTACTAGTTAGCATATATTTCATATTGACTTTAAATATTTTAAAAGTTGAAATGTGGAATGTGTATTTTAAATTATGTTACTGTACCCCTGGGCATAGTGACATAGGGTGTATCTCATAAACTGTATAATATGAATATTTATATACACACAGAATGATACATATTTAAATATGGTGCTTCCTCTGATTATTCTAAATCTTAGTGAATAAGAATACCTTACCATAATAAGGAACTTGACTTTTTATGGGGACTATAGTGAGAATTCATTATATTACTTGTGAAACACTCATAAGAAAACCTTTTTGTCAAGAATTTCACATCCGTTCTAGTTACGTGTTCACCATGTTCAACCCAGAAACATTATTTCTTTGGAACAACATTCAAGAAGATGCCCCTGGGATATACAAAAGGCAAGTGGTAAATTTTAAAGAATTGCTTTAAAAAGCTGCTCAAGTGAAGGCTTCTCTCAGTTTCCAGATGTTTGTGGAGGCTCCACGCATTTCCTGTCAGAGGCACAGGTTAAATTTGGTTACCTTCTGAGCAAAATCTGCGGATAACTTGACTGCAGAACAAGGGAGCAAATACAATATCCACAATCCAAATGCAGGATTGGTTCCAAGGTTTCTCCCTGGGTTTTTAGAATATGTCTGGATTGAGTACCTGTCTCAGCCACTCCCCAGCCACTGGCAGCCTGCCAGTCACTGCACCCCTGTCTCAGCCATCACCCCCAAACCACATCCTACCTGAGCCCAAGAGCAGGGGAGGAAGAGAACTGTAAACATTTGGAACAACGATGGAGGTGGGGGTAGTCTACTGCTGCAAAGATCTTTAAAAGTGTTATATCTGATATATGATTAAAGCTAAGATAGTATATTTTAAAAAAAGAAGAACTTCGACTGTAGCATAGTTGCTTTACAATGTGGTGTGATTTTCTGCTGATGTGAGTCAGGCATATGTGTATGTATATCCCCTTTGTTAGGGATTTCCTCCCCACTGAGGTCACCACATAGCTCTGCATACGGCTCCCTCCACTATACAACGTATGCTCAGTTGCAACCATCTCTTTGCAACCCTACGCCAGGCTCCTCTGCCCATGGGATTCTCCAGGCTAGAATACTGGAGCAGATTGCCATTTCCTACTGCAGGGGATCTTCCTGGCCCAGGGATAGAACCTGTGTCTCTTGCATCGGAGGCAGATTCTTTACCTACTGTGCCACCCGGAAGCCCATGCTTTAGTGGATTAGTATATTTTTAACTGTAATTGGCCTTTCCTTGAAATGCCATGAATTCTACATATGAACACATTCTGAGACTTAGAGGACTTCTGCATTTGCTTTTGCTGTTCCACTTGGGATTTTCCCTTCTGTGGTTGGGGAATTACATTGCAGGAAACAAAACTTCATCTCCCCCCAGTAAAAACCACAAATGCCAGGTTTCGTTTCCCAGCCCCTCTTGCAGGCAAGCAGAGAACGTGACATAGCAACCCAAACTGGATATGCTGACCCCACACTTTGAGTCATAAGCAATGTGAACTGAGGACCCATTCTTGCTATGGGTAGAAAATGCCAACAGCAGTTACCTCCAGGTCCCTGGTGGCCCCGACGGTAAAGAATCCACCTGCAATGTGGGAGACCTGGGTTCGATCCCTGGGTTGGGAAGATCCCCTGGAGGAGGGAAATGCTACCCACTCCAGTGGAGAATCACCATAGACAGAAGAGCCTGGCAGGCTACAGCCCATGGGTTGCAAAGAGTCCGACATGACCAAATGACTACGGACACACACTAGAGATTAGATGTATATTGTGTTGTCCACTGTTGGTAAGATGCATTTAGTAGAAAAAGTTATGTCTCCAGCCAGTATTTCACTGACTTGATTTTTTCTTTCAGTATGTTTTGGTCATGCCCCATACCATGCGGGGTCTCCGTCCCTTGACCAGGGATCTAACCCCTGACCCTTGCGTTGGATGCTCAGAGTCTTAACCACTGGACCACCAGGGAAGTCTTTTACTGACTTGATTTAGATTATTATTTCTCTCTATGTAGCCTCCAAATTCTGTTCATTAGATTTCCTAGGGTTTGTGAATCACTTAATATCCTTTTAATACATTCCTCTTCAGGTTAAATTACTCATACTTTATTTGTTGCCTTCAATTAAGTATCTCATATAAAATGTGATAGGTAATATAGCTTATTTTGTTCCTTAGAATTTCATTTCAGAAGATCATGTAGAAACAATATCAACATGCATTAGCTATTAGATTATGATCTTGCAGGATGGTTGTGATTTTGGCTGACTTTTTCTGAAGGTAAGCTATGTTAGACACTGTGTTAAGAGTTTCATATGCAATGTTGCCTATAATATTCAACATGGTATACAAGGTAGGTATGATTATTACTTTTCTCACACAAGTTTAAAAATCTAGTCAGAGACAGGCAGTACTGTGCAAACACTCTGGGAAAGTCATAGCAAACACGGCCTTGTATGCAGTTTCATGCTCTGGTGTGTGCTGTTTATGTATCAATTAGTGTGCTTAGAGCTCGAAATACAAAAATTAATTATGAATATTCCTATCCTTGATCAATCTTCTAAGTAAAATAATAAAGTAAATCTATAACTATTATTCATTATGAAAATTTTATAATTACATGATGGAAACTCAAATAAGGGCACAATCATTTTTCAACACTAGAACTCCAAAAGCTGTAGACTGGGAGGATAGGGATTCCCCCTGGTGCGTATGTGGCACGTGCTGTTGGACAGCTTTATCGGTGTTATTTATGGGCTGAAAGGGTAGGACTTGCTGTTCAGTCACTAAGCTGTGTCTGACTCTTTGTGACCCCAGGTACTATAGCACTCCAGGCTTCCCTGCCCTTCACCATCTCCTAGAGATGAGAGTTGAGTTTTGCTCAAACTCATGTGCATTGAGTCAGTGAGGCTATCCAACCATCAGGGGCGACAGAGGATGAGTTGTAAAGGGTAAGATATGGTGACTCAACAAAAACTAAATCCCAAAGATCACCCTTGATGATACCAGATATCACCCTTGATATATCAGAGAAGAGTGACAAATATCACTCCTGCCAATCCCCTCCTAAGATTGCATTATCAGGAATCTCTCAGGATTTTGTTTTACAAATGATGACTAACTTTGGGGGATAAGAAAAGGAAACAAATATCAGATATGTTTGCAATATTTAAATGCTATATTAGCCACAGGGAAACATCTCACTTTATGCAGGTCATTTTTGACCTGACTACAAAATATTTTAATTGTGTCGATACTTAAATGTTGTCTTTATATGTAAGAGATGGAGAAGGAAATGGCAACCTAGTCCAGTATTCTTGTCTGGAAAATCTCATGGACAGAGGAGCCTGATCGGCTTTAATCCTTGGGGTCGCAAAGAGTTGGACATGGCTGAGTGAGTGAGCACACATGTGTATGTAAGAGAAAGCAATTTTCTCAGTAAGAATCAAGTCTGCGCTTTTAATGAAATGGTTTTATGAATAAAGAAGTCAAAAAGAAATATAATCTCCCACCATCAGAAACACACTTTGAATGTGAAACCTTTAAGGGAAATAGACCAGATAGAAGCTTCAGCAGCTTCCTATTGTCTCTGAAACAAATCATACAAAAGTAGTGGCTTAAAAGAATACAAATTTATTATCATCATTTGGACTATGGCAGAAATCCCATGTGGTGCTAGTGGTAAAGAAACTGCTTGCCCATGCAGGAGATGTGATGTACGAGATGTGGGTTGGATCCCTGGTCAGGGAAGTCCCCTGGAGAAGGGAAAGGCAACCTACTCCAGTGTTCTTTCCTGGAGAATGCCATGGGCAGAGGAGCCTGCCGGGCTACAGTCCGTGGGGTTGCAAAGGGTCAGACATGACTGAAGCGACTTAACACCCACAGCAGAAATTCAAACTATGCTTCAGGAGGCTCAGACCCAGGTGTCAGCAGTGCTGCTCTTCCTGAGGCTCCGGGGAGACGCTGTTTCTGTGCCTCTTCCACCTCCTAGAGACACCTGGGTCCTTGACTGCCTTTCATCTTGAAAGCCATCAGGAATATCACTCAGCTTCTGCTTCTGTCATCGCATCCCCTCCTCTGATTCTGTCTTTCCTGTCTCCCTCTTTCACATTTAAGGACCTTTATGATTCCATTGTATCTACCTGGGTGATCTCTCCATCTGAAGATCTTTCCCTAACTGCAAGCTCCCTTTGTCCTGTAAGTAACAGATTCACAGATTCCAGAGATGAGGGTGTGGATCTCTCTCTGGGGGGTATTATTCTCTCAACTGCAAAATCTTTTTCTGTAATTTTCTACTTTGGCTCCCAATTTCTCTCCTACTGAATGAACTTCTTTTTCCCTCCTGATTTCTTTCCCTTAAGTATGCAGGCCTATTTTAGAATGTCTCGTTAAAGCAAATGAACTTCTCTTTGGACTTTATATCTCTCCAATCACCATCTCACCAGGTTTTATTCTTTAACAGCAGTCTTTTGAAAGTTTCTTTTATTCATTCTTTCCATTCCTTCTCTCCGAATCAATCTCCAGTTCATTTTATTCCCCAGGGAGATTTTATAGCTAGTAACCCCAGAGATCTCTCTGGACTAAAGTCCAGGGAACACTTCTCCCTTCGTATTCTGAACCCTCTCAATAGCAATTAAAATACCTTCCTTCTTGAAGTGACCATTGAGCTTGGATTTCATGCTACCACATTTCCATAGTTTCCCTCTGATCCTTGCAGGTTAATCTTTTCCTAGTTCATTTGTTATTTTTTTTTTAAATTTTCTATCTAGCTTACTCTTGAACTCTTCTCCATTCCTACAAAACTGTTTCTCCCTAGGTAATCTCATTCACTTGCTTTAAGTATGGTCTATATGTCTTTTCTTTCTTTCTGGAAAAAAAGAAATATATATATATATTCTATATATATATATATATTCTATTTATTTAGAGAAAATGGATGATAATTGTCCAATGAAGTTATATGTGGAAATTTTCTGTGTCAATTAATGCATATCTATCTCATTTCTATGGCAATGCAGCATTATGGACATACCATAATTAATATAACTAGCTTATTGAGAAACTCCAATTTTCTATTTTTTCTATTATAACAGCATTTTGATAAATGTGTAATATGTAGTGACAAACATTTTATCAGTGGGGAATACCAGAGGAGAATATTGAATTCATTTCAGAAGAAAAAATGATAGATATTATACTGTTAACACTGTTTTGATCTGAAGTCCTTTCCGTCAGCAGAGTCCAGCAGTTTGCTAACTTACTTCCCTATGCATTAAAGGACCTTTCATAAGAAAGGGAGTAAGTAGTTATGCAATCACATTGGAAAATAGTCAGTTTCCAAATGCGTTCTCTTTTTTTTGTAGAGGAGATACTTCCTCTTTCCTTGGAGGTTTTCCATAAGAATGCCCCTTCAAGAAGAGAAGAAATATGCCAATAATATACACGTGTACAGTGATAAATTCTTTCTATGTGCTTTGTTAAACTTGTATAGAAGTGATGACAGTTTTTTGAGCAACAACTTAGGCTGAAACTCAGGATTTATACGGTCACATCTCTGATGATATCTGCTTTTCTCATGAAAAGCAGCTGATATCCCGCATAGCAGTGGTTTTGCTAAAGGTACATCTTCTGCCCTGTGACTTAAGTGAGCCTTAGGAAGCCACCCTGCTTACCTCTGAGAAGGTTAGAAATAGTCCCTCCAAATTCCCGTCTGAACTGTTTGTCCCCACCGATCAATGGGAACAAAAGGTTTTGAATCCAATGTTCCTTAAGATGCCCTTAAACTTGACCTTTGGCTGACAGCCCCAGCTGGCATAATGTACCTCCTTAGGCGTCTTCCAGAAAAGCAGGCTGACCTCAAGTGAAACATCCACCTTCCAAGAATACCCAAGTTGAGGGAATTTCTGAACCTTTTTTCTTTTCCAGGATCATAAGGCTCAGATAATAGTAAACATTGTCAAGAACAGAAATAGTTGAGCACGAATACGCACACATGATTTTTAAACAAAGTGGCAGAAGCAATTTAATGAAGAAATGTATTAAATAAATCATATTGGAAAAAATGGACATGTGTAAGCAAGCAAACAAACAGCAACCTTCATTAAAACTACATTGTATTTAAAGCATTGACATACAGGTCCAAGTGTAAAAAGCATAATTATGATTTCAGAAGACACTGGAGAACACAATGTGACCTAAGATTAGGCAGAGTTTGTAGATATGACTCCAAAGAGCACAATTCATTAAAAACATAATCAAGACAGTGTGCTTCGGCTAGATTAAAATCGCTTGATTTCTGAAAGACCTCGTTAAGAGGATAAAAAGGCAAACCACAGACTTGGAGCAAGTATCAGCAAATCACATAACTGACCAAAGACTTGTTTCCGTAATCATAAAGTATTTCCTAAATGATACAGTAAGAATACAATTCAGCTAGAACATGAGCAAAAGAGGTGAAAGACATCAGGGAATAGAATATGAAATACCAAGTCTTCACAGGAAAGTTGTTGACATCATTGTCCATCATGGAAATGCAAATTGAAGCCATGATAAGATACCACTTATTCCTGAAGAATTACATGTGCTTGCATGCTAAGTTGCTTCAGTTGTGCTTGAGTCTTTGTGATGCCATGGACTGTATGTAGCCCACCAGGCTCATCTGTCCATGCGTTTCTCCAGGCAAGAACACTGGAGTGGGTTGCCATGCCCTCCTCCAGGGGATCTTCCCGACCCAGGTATCAAACTCTTAAGACTCCTACATTGGCAGGTAGTTTCTTTCCCACTAGTGAGTGTGTATGCGTGTGTGTGTGTATGATAAATATATATGACTCACACACACACACACACACACACACACACACACACATATGCTAAGTTCTGATGAGGATATGGAACAATGAGATCCTGATGCATTGCTTGGGAGATGTGAGATCATTACAGCTACTCTGGAGACTGCTTGGCGATTTTTTTTTCCTTCTGTCTTTGCACTCACTAGAGTTCATTTCACTTAATTGATCTAAATATTTTATTTAAAGAAATATCTGAAGATCATAGTTTATTATTAATGGGAAAAATATAAACATACATATTTAAAGATCATTTTGTAGTGACACATGGGAAATAGATTTCTCCAATAACATGATTAGTTTTGTCATGCTACTAGTGGAATACATTCTGCAGAAGCATGTTTTTACCTTCAAATCTGAGCACATTACCCTCACATTAAAAAAAAAAAAAAGGATAATTGAAAAACAAGAAAACTTTGATTAGTTTAACTTTGTGGTAGACCACATCTGATTTGTTGAAGAGCAAGTTCTTTTCCAGTCCCCAAGACATCTAACACCCATGCAGAGGAATTAAACTTAGACGCCCTTCTTCAGACGGCTGATAATTTACATGTGAATGAGTCCAGCAAGACTGAGAGTTTGAACTACTTTTGTGACCAGGAAGAAAAGTTTAGAGATGAAATGGTGTTTATTTGGCAATTTGCTCCTGCTTCTGGAGATATGTATGAGCTATCTACAAATGCGCAAGAAAAGCATTATGCAAATATTGTAAACACATGGTAAAAAAAGCTATTAAGAGAACACTCAAGAATGGACATTGTCGTGTATGGTATGTGGTTTTGTGTGGCTGTGTATCTGAATCTGAGGGCTTACAAAACAAAATCAAATACCGACAATACTTCAAGGAACATCTAGATAAAACAAGGGAAGATACTGGTACACTCTCTCAAAACTGAACTGGGTTGAGCAAAAAAATGGCTGCTACTCTGTCTGGAAAAATAACATCCTCAGCTATACAGGAAGCTTTGCAAAACTTTTCACTACCAGATGACTCAACAAGTAGATAAGAGACACTCAGTTCAGTTCAGTTCCGTTCAGTACAGTCGCTCAGTCGTGTCCAACTTTGCGGCCCCATGGACTGCAGCGGACACACAAGGTGAAGACAATCGTTCATAGCAGTGTTAGTCATAACAGCCCCAAACTAAACAACTTAAATTTCCACTGAATGATAAATAAATAAAATATGGTATAAACATAACAGAATATTATATAGAAATAAAAATGGAATGGAAGTCTGTAGCATGCTAAAATGTGAAGTTTGGTGCCATTATTTTTCAATTGAAAGAAACCAGAAGGTCATCTATTGTATGGCTCCACTTATATTAAACACACAGAATAGAAAAATCCAGGGAGACAAAAAGTAGAAAGTAATTCTTGATTTCCTAACATTGTATGAGCTTTTTGAGTAGGGAAATTGGGGGAGGCCATGATGGGCATGGGGTTTCTTTTTGGGGTGAAAATGATTTAAAATTAGTTTATGGCGATGGGTTACACAATTCTGTGAGTATCCTGAAATTCACTGAATGCTATATTCCAAATGGGTGACTTGAGGATACGCCAAGTCTATCTCTGAAAAGTTGTTTAAAACAGCTTATATGATTTTTCATTTAATTGTTATAACATTCTTTAAACGACAAAATTGTAATGTTGGAGAAAATTCCATAGTTGCCAGGGTATAGGATTGGGAGGAAAGACTGTATAAAAGTGGTGTATCCATGTCATGTTGCTGCTCTTGATACATTCACAATAGTTTTGTACAATGTTATCATTTAAGGAAGCTTGGTGAAAGGTGTGTGGGGATGCTGCTTTTTTTCAACTTCTCTTGAATTTAAACAATTTCAAATTTAAAAGTTTCTAAAAAGCTAACTCTTTAAGAGACTGAATCTTATTTTTGAGAAAGAAACTTTCTGACATGTTATGTGTCAAAATTGTTTGGTGTCAAAATTGTTTGAATTCAAAATCCAGCGGAACAATTGTATTACTGATATTTCAGTCTGTTAGTTCTTCTCTTTCACAGCTTAAGTCTTGAGGTTGGTCCTGCTATGTCCACACATGGATCTGTTAGAAGTTTAAAGTTTTCAGCTTCAGAGAACATCATCTTCAACACTTAGGGAAAATATTGTCAAAAATCCTGGAGATTTAAGGAAAGAATACAACATATTTAGCCACACACTTTCTAATTTAAAATAAATAAATAAAAAGGAAAATATGTAACTCAAATTCCCAACCTCAGGAAAAGGCAGAAATTAAGTGGTGTGAAGCATCACCGTGCTAGAAATAGATCATTTCTTGTGTTTTGTCCCTTTGATGGTAATTTAGTCGTTAAGTCATGTCTGATTCTTGCAACTCCATGGACCGCCAGGCTCCTCTGTCCAAGGGAGTCTCAAGGCAAGAATACTGGAGTGGGTTGCCATTTCCTTCTCTAGGGGATCTTCCCGGCCTAAGAATCGAACCCAGGGCTCCTGCATTGTAGGCAGATTCTTTCCCAACTGAGCTACTAGGGAAGCCCTTTGCCCCCTGAGGCTATTTTAAAACAATGAGTTAGCTCATATATGTATCCTCTTTGTTAGACCTTCATGTCGATTTATTGATTAGTCCTTCACGGCATCTGTGTGATCATGTGAGCTTGAAGAAAAAATAAAAAGGAGACTGAAAAGTGATACCTGCTGAGCCTGCCAATTCAAAAGCATCTTTGACAGTTACAAGAGAAAACAGCCACGCTCTCAGAAAGGCTTTGACGGCATTAAGCGAACCACGTTGACGGGACATCATGCAGCATCTGGCGGGCCGCTTCAGATGAACGCTCCCATTTCCCTGCCAATGTGCTTACGTGCAATGCATTCTGTGGACTGTCTTGGTTTCCCACAGCTCCTTGAAAGCAGGGGACCGGTACGTTGAGCAGAATCACTGCTCAGCTTTTTATCAACTGCCTTCCAAAGGAAACGTGACCATCTGAGAGGTGACAGTGGAAGATTCTGAGTTTTAGCCCAAATTTCTGGTCAAAAGAAATTTCCATTGCCCCAACGCCAGGTTAACAGAATAGGCAAAAGGAATTTTTATCCCTATACTTCTGTACTTTTTGGAATACTCTCTTTTTTTAGGAACACTGTTATGGAAATTCACTTATCTCTGCTCCAAGAAAAGGAGAACAGGGTGAAAAACTACTTTCCAGGTGTGATTTTTTTTTTCTTTTTTGACTGCTTACCTTACTCCCTATCTTATGATAGAGATCTCTGGTCCATCTACACACACAGAAGTAATAGTTACTGAACTACTGGACTGTATGGTGTGATTACAGGATCAGAATATTTAATATCATAATTTGGGAATATGTTAAATATTCTATGGCATTCTCCACTGACCAGTTATTTATTACAGCCTATTACATAGTTATTAAAATGCTTTTATAGTAGAAACAATAGAAAAATGGAACTATTCAATAGGAGAGCTGTTATACTAATTATAGGGAATCCAGAATACTGCATTGCCATGAAAATGAGGTAAATATCCATGTGCTAATATGGAAACTTTCCATGCTATGATTTCAGTAAAAAGCAGAAGTAAATAATTATTAAATCTTTTCCCTAAGTAAGCAAGAAAATATGTTTGCTTCTTTCTTTCCAGGAAGAGTTATAAGAGAATTAAAACAGTGATCATCTTTAGGGGAATAAACTGGGAACTGGGCTATGGTTATTTCTTTCACTTTTCATCTCACTCTTTTCTAAGTGGTTTAAATATTTTAACCATGCATGTGTAGCACTTTTTTATATTAACTAGCATTATCTAGGAAGAAAGAATACAGACAACTGTTCATTTCATTCATTGTGTTCTCTTTCTTAAAACGAATAAAAAAGAACCACAAGCCTGTTTGCTGCATAAATTTGAGAAATTCTATTTATTCACAGTTGCGTCCCTGACACTTGGCACACATTAGGAACTTAATAAATGTTCATTTCATAAATAAACAATAAAAATTAATAAATATATTTAAAACGGCATTGAAGTTAAAAGGTCTCTTTAAGTGCAAAATAAACAGATTCAATCATACTTATTTTTTAGCATGTACTTTCCCGGAGTGTTTACCCTGCCTGATAAGAAGTGAAGATATTCCCGTTAATGAAACACTTTTAATGCTGAACTCACTATGAAGTGCGTCATTGGCTCCGTCAGTAAATATGTCAACACGAATGCCTAGTATGAGCGAGATGGATGAACTAAAGAGATAACCACGCACAGATGTGTATATGAGCTTTACACTATCATGTGAATACAGGCCTAAATTTATTTCGGGATGAAGAGTTGTAAGACAGTGAGAATTCACTTACCCTGACCTTCCAAAGAACGTATTCTTGATAAACTCTACGGAGATTTGCTACATTTAGTCTTAGAATTTTGATTTGAGTATTTTGGGCATGCACATCTGTTCTTGACGCCTATATTCAAAATAGCTTCTTTAAGGTCTTTACCCACTAATTGCATTTTCTGTTCCTTTTTACAATCTGTTTCTATTGATTGACTGGTCTCATTGTGGGTCATCTTTCCTGCTTCACTGCGTGCCTGACTTTTTATATATGTAATTCCATTTCTTTAAGGCTGTGCTGGGTCTTTGCTGTTCATGGGCTTTCCTCTAGTTACAGTGAGTGTGGCCTACACTCTAGTTGTGGTAGCAGGCTTCTCACTGTGGGGCCTTCTCTTGTGGAGGAGCACGGGCTTTATGGCCTGTGGGCTTCAGAAACTGCAGTGCATGGGCTCAATAGCTGCGGCTCCCAGGGTCTAGAGCCCCCGTCAATCGATGTGGCTCCTGGGGTCTAGAGCGCCGGTCAGTAGCTGTGGGGTATAACTTAGTTACCCTGCAGGCTGTATGCTCTTCCTGGATCAGGGATCGAACCCAGACGTCCTGCATTGGCAGGTAGATTATTCACCACCGAGCCACCTGGGAAGCCCCCTTAGCCATCTTAACTTGGTCATATTTTCTCAATCTGGTAGAATCAGAACCTTATTTTCCATTAATCTATATATTTTTTTAAAATGTCTCTTTTGCCTATACGCCTTTTTTTGAAGATTCAGAATCATCTTGTCAAGAATTCATTCCTGATCATATATGCCTCTTAACACAGCAAAAACACACACTCTCCATAGAATACTAATTAATAATAGTGAAGTTGGAAATTTAGTTAGAAGACTCTGCCTGCAATTCAGGAGACCCTGGTTTGATTCCTGGGTCAGGTCAAGCTGCTGGAGAAGACAAAGGCTGCCCACTCCAGTATTCTGGCCTGTAGAATTCCATGGACTCTATAGTCCATAGGGTCGCAAAGAGTCGGACATGACTGAGAGACTTTAACTTCACTTCACTACAGTGGTTTCAGGTATGTCTTAATAAACATAAAAAGACCGCTACTCAGTCCGTTCTTGAGGCTTTATGGATGCCTTCTTCTCCCATATTTCCATCATGCTGTGCAAGCTCTTACCATAAGAAACAACCTCAAATTTCTGGGCTTCCAAATTAACTGTATACTCTTTATCACGGTATTAAGGGAAAGCACGTGCATTCAATTTTGCACCAACTTTAAAAGGGAAGGATGAAGCAGAAATCCAAAACAAACTGGAGTTAACAACTGCCATAAATAAAAATTTGGAGGAGGTGGGGGTAGTCCTGAAGCAGTTTTCACAGCCATTTAATAAAGAAAAGCTTACCAGTTGACTCATATATTTATGACACAGATGGGTAAGATGATTATTCTGAATTCCTGGCAGTAAAAACTAGACTACACCCCCACAGGATCCCGCCATTTATTTTCTCTCTCTGAGTGCATTAATAACACTCCTTTTTTGTAGAAAAGTGTCTAACTTTAATCACCTTTCCAAAGTTGTGCCCTTAACAGTTATACAACCGCGTTCAGTGGCTGTGATGGAGTAGTTGTAGGTGGGTCAACATGGCTGGGAGAGGAAGGGAACAGTAGATGGCACAGATGGATTTTCTCTCTTTATTGGACCAGATAACCTGAGTGGCACTCAGAAAAGCACCCAGGGATGTAGGAACACAGCTCCGATCGGCTGTGATGAGATCCGTCTCCGTTAGTCCCTCCACGTTGGGCAGTAATCTTCTCATGTGCTTTTACGCACAACAAAGTGTTTGATCAATAAAGTGAAAATGCTGCATCCACCACCTTATCGTCTTCTTAAAATGGCATTTTAAGTTATCTTTATTATCCGACTTTAAGTGTTCAAAATGTCCTGGGAAAAACTGTCGACACCAACAACAATTCTTTAAAACTTTTATCTGCGTACATCACAAACATACTTGGAAATGTGTATTCTTAAACTAAATTGGAATATATTATTGTAGCAGGAAAGTAAAGAGGGTTCCCAGGTGGCAGAGCTATAAAAAGTCCACCTGGCATTCCAGGAGACCCCAGAGTCATGGGTTTGATTCCCGGGTCAAGAAGATCCCTTGGAGAAGGAAATGGGAACCACTCCAGTATTCTTGCCTAGAAAATGCCATGGATAGAGGATTCTAGCAGGCTACAGTCCATGGCGTTGCAAAGAGTCAGACATGACTGAGCACACAGGAAAGTAAAACTTAAAAAAAAATAATTTCATCTTAGTATTTTTAACAAAAAGAAAGAAAAAAATTGATTTTTTATGCATGGATAAAAACATCAGTAGACTTCAGCAAATGATAAAAACAAATTCTGTGGCATAATGCTATCAAGACAATGAGAGAGGTCACCCCTAACTTCAGTCCTCTCAATATAATAAAGGCCTTATATTACAAGCCCACAGTTGACATCACATTCAATGATAAAAGTTTGAAAGCCTTTCCTCTTGTATTACTAACAAAATAGAAGTGCTCATTGTCATCACTTCTATTTCAAAACACTGGGTAATATTGAGAGCAATCAGGCAAGAGAAAGAAATAAAAGGCATCCAGAAGAAAGTAGATGGCCAGCAGATATTTCTGACTAAATGGATGGAAGAAGAACTTAAGAGCTTAATCTATTTCCCTTGTTAATGAAGTCAAAATGTATTGCTGGCAAGGGCAGTGTTCTAAAATCATGAATGATTATAGCAAAAGTGCAATTGCTGGAAAGATGGAAGATTAACCTTAGGATACACCAGGTCTCAGTCACCCAGATAAATAAAAGATAAATAATAAATGCACCTTGGTTTAAAAAAAAAGGGCCAAATATCATTATAAAAGAGTGGGAAAATAATAGCTTCAAATTAGTCTAAAGGAACTTCTGAGCCTCTTGGCTTGTGCATTTATGGGTGCTTTGCATATGGCATATACTGGGCTTTAACATGATTCCAAAGTTCAACTATTAATCTGCTTTATCTTTTAATATTTCAAACCCAAAAGAAAATATTGACTTCATATTTAGTTTACCACACAGAAAAATGCACTTAAGTGCAAGTATATGTAGCTTCAATTGAATACATAGGCTTCCCTATGTATTCCCGATGTATGTGATTTAAGCAAAAATTTAGTCAAGGGAATATTTACCTTGACATTTTTTTCCTAATAGTAATGATAAATTGCTATCATGATAAGTGGTAAATTCAGAAAACTAAGATCATGGCTTCTGATCCCATCACTTCATGGGAAATAGATGGGGAGACAGTGGAAACAGTGTCAGACTTTATATTTTGGGGCTCCAAAATCACTGCAGATGATGAGCAGCCATGAAATTAAAAGACGCTTACTCTTTGGAAGGAAAGTTATAACCAACCTAGATAGCATATTAAAAGCAGAGACATTACTTTGCCAACAAAAGTTCGTCTAGTCAAGGCTACGGTTTTTCCAGTGATCATGTATAGATGTGAGAGTTGGACTGTGAAGAAAGCTGAGTGCTGAAGAATTGATGCTTTTGAACTGTGGTGTTGGAGAAGACTCTTGAGAGTCCCTTGGACTGCAAGGAGATCCAACCAGTCCATCCTGAAGGAGATCAGTCCTGGGTGTTCATTGGAAGGACTGATGCTGAAGTTGAAACTCCAATACTTTGGCCACCTGATGTGAAGAGCTGACTCATTGGAAAAGGCCCTGATGCTGGGAGGGATTGGGGGCAGGAGGAGAAGGGGATGACAGAGGATTCGATGGCTGGATGGCATCACCAAATCGATGGGCATGAGTTTGAGTAAACTCCGGGAGTTGGTAATAGACAGGGAGGCCTGGCGTGCTGTGATTCATGGGGTTACAAAGAGTCGGACACGACTGAGCGACTGAACTGAACTGAATGATAAATTGCATGGTGTCATCTGCATGCCTGTGACATATCACTTTTATAACCCTTAATGTGCAGCTACAAGACATCAAAGTGAGACGAACAGGTGGTAGCTGTGTGCTTTTTTCTGAGAACAATTAAAATCACAGCCCTGGCCTCATAATCACCTTTCTAACCTCCAGAGCTAAGTGACCCAGACTATAAGACTACTGACGATCCTTGCTGAGCTATTAGGTTGATGAATGGGAAGCATTTCAGAATATGGCATCTTGTGAAAAATAATACAATAATACAAGTAGTTGTCCATCCCAGTGGTACCAATTTATAGACAAGGCTAACTCAATAGTCTTTTTTTGCCCAGAGGCCAAGTACTGTTGAACTACTTCATTGCCAGAGAGACAGAAAATAAACAGACCTAATATACAACAATGTTGTAATCAGGCTAAGACAAAAGCAGATTCCAGGCAGAATTTCAAAGCTCCGCTTTTACTGCTACTATCGAAAATTAAAGAGAAAGAAAAATTTGCATTAGAATGCTATCCTAAATTATCATTTTTATAAATTACTTATTTAAGCGATATAAATGTGTCTATAAGGATATTATAGGGTATGTCATCATAAGAAGAACATTAAATTTATTTTCTAGCATATATTAATAATGAAATATGACATTTAAAACTGTGTAGCAGCTATCAGCTTACATAAAATGTATCCAGAGTGCTCTGCCTTGAGTTGTTAAAAATAAAAATTTTAACTCCAGAGTTACACACATATTGACAGCTACATTTGAGCCACAATGAAGACCTTCATTATGGGATTGTTGTTAAGTAGCGTGTAAACTTATTTGAGAGAAAATGTAGTAAAGAATGTCTTTTGTTAGCATTGCTTGAATTTGGTTTTGTTCTGTTAACCTTATAGGACTTTGATTAGTTCTTAAGAGAGAGAGGCTGGAATTTAGGAGATTACCACTTAGTTAGCTGAAATCCCTGGTGGCATGACTAGCCAGCTATATTTTCCAGAAAAATCTGTAACTGAAAAAGAAAAAAATTAAACACAAGTATTTTTAATAATTCTGTCACTAACGTTACCTAAATTACATATGTTAAATACATATATAAATTGTGCTTTATATATTTTGTATATATTTGCCTCAAATATATACATATGCATATGTGTGTATATACACATAAATATACATATATGAGTATATTTGTTGTTGTTCAGCTGTTTAGTCACGTCCATCTCTTTGCAACCCCATGGACTACAGTACGCCAGGCTTCCCTGTCCTTCACTATCTCCTGGAGTTTGTTCAACTCCTGTCCATTAAGTCGAGAGAGAAAATATGTGTAAGAAATGTCGATAAACATAGTTACATAGTCACAGACTACAGATGTTCCTCAGTGAAAAGGGAATCTTTTCCCCCTTTCATATATTAATAGAGAGCTAGGAAAATGAAAAGAAAAGAATGTATCATTTGAACAATATTATTAAACACGTGACCTAATTGCTAGAATACCAATACAGAACAACTGTAGCATACGTATTATTTCCAAATGCATGTGGTATTTGCACTAAGACAGATCATATCCTTGGCCATCAAGTATTACTTAATAAATTCAATAGATTTCTATCTTACAGAGTACATTTTCTTACTACAATGTAATTTACATATATATATATATATATATATATATATAATTTTACACAAAAATTCCTGAAGAATCAATAAAATAGTAATAAAGTCAGTAAGTAAATTTAACTAAATTACAAAGCATAAGGTTGAAACTCAAAACTTAATTACACTCTGTATACTAAGAGGCAGAGAATTAGGTGGTTAGATAGCATCACCAATTCAATGGACATGAATCTGAGCAAATCCCAGGAGATGGCAGAGGACAGGGGAGCCTGGCGTGCTGCAGTCCATGGGGTCACAGAGAGTCAGACAGGACTTGATGTCTGAACAACAAAATGCTAACAGTGCAAAACTAAAAATGATAGCTTCAAAATATTTTATTACAATAACATTGAAAATACTCAAAAGTTATCAATACAATTTTAAAGACTTTCAAGTCTTGAAAATTATAAAATATAAAGTAAGAAAAATTAATTAGCAAAAAACCATGTTCATCTATTGGAAATCTCAATATTTTTAAGATATCATACTTTAGATTGACCTGTAGATTCAACATAAACTCAATAATAATCCCACCAGGCTTTTTCTTTACACTTACAGGCTGACTCTAAAACTTTTATTGAAATCCCAAGGGCTTAAACATCTTTTAAAAAAAAAAATCTTAAAAAGGAATAAACTCAGAAGACTTGCATACCTGTTCTTAAGACTTCCCGTAAAACTAAGCAAGACGGTCTGGCACTGGTCAGTGGAATAGGATAGGGAGTCCAGAAATAGATCCGCATGTAAACAGTCCTATGATATAGACAGTGTTCACTTTCACCATTCACAAAAATCTATTACAAATCTAAGAATAAAAGTTGGAAGTATGCAACTCTTGATTAATCTTACTGTGGAGTAGTATCAGGTCCATATAGGAAATTGGCTAAAACTTGGTCTCCAGGTTTTTTGTTTGTTTGTTTTCTGTCTTTCATTTACTCTTGCTATGATATTGGCCTAAACGGTGAGGTGTAATGCTTTTTTTTCCTCTTATATTTTTATTAAAGAGTTTATTTATAATTTTTGTTATTTCATTCTTAAATGTTCGGCACAATTTGCCAGTCAGTCATCTGGGCCTTGGTCTTCCCAGACAGTCCAGTGGTAAAGAATCTGCCTGCCAATGCAGTAGCCACAACAGACATGGGTTCGATCCCTGGGTCAGGAAGATCGCCTGGAGAAAGAAATGGCTCTCACTCCAACATTCTTTCCTGGGAAATCCCATGGACAGAGGAGCCTGATGGGCTACAGTCCAGGAGGGGTCACAAAAGAGTTGGACGTGACTGAGTGATCAAATAACAACAACAGTAGGCCTTGAGTTTGCCCTAATGGAAGGCTTTTAACTACAGTTTTAATTTGTGATAGGTATGGGGTGCTCTGGTTATCTCTCCATATATAAATTATTTAGAATAAATTTTAAAAGTTTCTGTCTTCCAAAGAATTTGTCCATTTCAAGTGTGTGCTCAATTAATTTACATAAAGCTTATTCACAGTTTCCCCATGTCATCCTTTTAATTTCTGTAGTATCCATCAGCATTATATCCCCTATTTCTTTTCTAATATTTTTGATAGATCATGTTTTCACTTTCATTCAAACTATTTAATTTTTTTTTCTTTCCTGACAGAGGGTCGACACTGAAAGCTATGATTTTTCCACTATCCATGTACAGATGTTAGAGATGAATCATTCAGAAGGCTGAGCACTGAAGAATTGATGCTTTTGGACTGTGGTGCTGGAGAAGACTCTTGAGTCCCTTGGATGGCAAGGAGATCCAACCAGTCCATCCTCAAGGAAATCAGTCCTGGGTGTTTATTGGAAGGACTGATGCTGAAGCTGAAGCTCAAGCTCCATTACTTTGGCCTCTTAATTCGAACAGCCAATTCACTGAAAAAGACTGGGAGGGATTGAAGGCAGAAGGAGAAGAGGGTGGCAGAGGATGAGATGATTGAATGGTATCACCGACAGAGTGGACATGAGTTTGAGCCAACTCTGCGAGATGGTGAAGGACAGGGAGGCCTGGCATGCTGCAGTCCTTGGGGTCACAAAGAGTTGGACATGACTTAGCAGCCGAACAACAAGTTTTCATTTGACCTCTGAGCTACTTAGAATTGAATTGCAGAGCTTTCAAGTATTTAGAGATTGTCTAAATGTCTTTTTATTACTGATTTTTCATGTAATTTTATTTTGGACAGCAAACATACTCTATATGATCTTGAAACATTAATTTGGTTGGTAACATTCCTGCGGGCAATTAGCTCACTGGGAAGGTGTTTGGGTTTTGTTCTGGAGGAAGAGGTAAGGAATAATGTGACTGTCTCCTCAGCGCGTCCTTTCAGCCACTGTAGGTAGGGTCTTCCTGTGCGTCAGTAAGTTAGTGGTCCTCAGCTGGAGAGTAAGGAAGATGGACAGAGGAGGGAAGGGATTTCCCTGGTGGTCCAGTGGCTAAGACCCTGCGTTCCCAATGCAGGGTGTGCAGGTTCCACCACTGGTCAGGGAATTGGATGCCTCATGCTGCGACGAGGAGACCCCACATGCCACGGTGAAGATTGAAGATGCCTCCTGCTCCACCTAAGGCCTGGTGCAGCCAAGTAAATAAAAATAAATATCGCAGAATAGAGAAATCAAGGTGTCTGCGGCAATAACGTCTGGAGCTTTTTCCAAATGCACGCATTATCTTGGCCTGATTCCCTGGCTAATAGAAGGTGGGGGGACTCATCTCAAAAATGTCTCACAGGAAGTTTGAGTCCACTGTCCTCAGACCTTCATTAACAGCTGTGTGCTCCTACTTGTTTTCATTAAAATCACCTCTCTCCTCCATTTCTCTTTCCTGAGATTACCCCTCCCTTCCACCCATGGTTCTCATCAAGAACCATCCGCTCTGTACCTCCTGGAGCCCAGAACTGCAGCCAGAGTCCTCAGGAGAGCACCCGCCCTCCACGTGAAGAGAGCAAACACACCACACACACACAGGCACCCACACACACAGGCACACACACACACA
>CM035302.1:33973009-33990582 GCA_020226075.1 Hydropotes inermis
CACACACACACACCACACAAACACACACACACACTTGGTAAGAAAGTGTAACAAGAGGGAATGGAATTCAGTGACAAGTTAATTGGTACATGAATTAATTGCTGCCAAGCTGTGTATTTGTGTTACATACACATCCGCATATTAGAGGTAGGTTTGCAAGAAAGACTGGATTAAGATTTAAATGCAGAATTTTAATTGGTAAACTTAGGAATCAGTCATGAAGTTTAGGAAGTAACACACCCAACAGGATGTGTTCAGTACATACTAGATAGACGCGCATATAATCATGAGCATGATAGGCTGAGAAATTGTAAAGAAAAAAGGAAAAAGCAAGAAAAACGCCCCTGTGCTTTATATCAAACCAAACAATGTAAAACCTTCAAGTAACCAAAGAATCATACCAAAATACTTATGCTCTCCTTTTTTCAGTAGTAGAGATATTTAGAAGCTCATTTTCTGTTTTCCTGTATTTGCTAAATATCTTTCTATTGCTTTGAATTTGTGTTAATTTTTGCTCTTTTATATGATTCTTCAGTACGTGAAATATATACAAAGACATTGTCATTGTTAACAAGTCATATGATATAAAGTGAAACTATTACGTGAATCTTGACTTCTCAAGTCTAAGCCCACTCTTTCACAGAATGCTCTGTTCAGACCTTTACTCCATGTTCTGTCTACAATTTTGTATTCAAATGAAAGTGTATAATACCACGTTAAAAAAAAAGTGTTCCTATGACATTTGTGGTTCTAAAATTTTTGTGTTTTATGTTTTCTTCATGCAATTTCTTAGGTATCTTCATATGTAAGTATGTGCAAAATTATGAAAGAGAAATCATATATATCATTCTATGTAGTAATATTCATTCTTTTTTTTATTTTATGCACATATGTATTTACTTTCCAATGATCTACCATCTGGCTTCCACCCAGGGAACACTGCTGTTTCCCACTTGTCCACCTGCCAGCCTCATAGCTCATAACTGGTCCTACCCTCCACTGGTCTCTGTTGCAGCCCTATTTACCTCCTTCTTACCTTTCAGAAATTACCAATAATTTTGGGCCCCCTAAAGGCAGTCCATTTTCCCTTGCTATTTTGGATTTATCTTTCTAAACACGCCCCTCCATCCCCTCTAGAAAGTCTTCTGGAGAAGACTGGTAGATTCACGAATTCAGTCATCCATCTGATCAATCCATATATTACTTCTTATGGGAGAAATTAGCTGCTTTCCACAATTTAAAAATGTTACAACCTAGATAATCTTTTTATAATCTGTTTTTCCTCAGGCAGTAAATCCAATCAAATATTGAACATAGGAGGAACAAATTTCAGTTTAAGAAATGAACTAAAGACATTTGAAGAAAAGGAAATAAGTCAAATTACTTTCCAGAAGAGAACCAGATAGATATGCATGAGTTTTACACAAGGGGCAAGTTTACTGCACTGTCATTAGGCTTTCCTGTTGTCAACTAATCTAACCACCTTAATAAAAGGCAAGTTAATCTAAAGGAAAAGCAGATTACCCACGCTTTCCGGTTTACTTATTTTGGAAAAGCATAATCTTCACCCTAATTTTCTACCCAACTATAATTCTTATTTCATCTATCATTTATCTTGAATTAACTGTCTCTCCTTTAAGTCATCATAAGGAAACTATAGGGTTCCTTTTCTTTCAAATCCTAAAAGATGATGGTGTGATGAAAGTGTTGCACTCAATATACCAGCAAATTTGGAAAACTCAGCAGTGGCCACAGGACTGGAAAAGGTCAGTTTTCATTTCGATCTGAAAGAAGGGCAATGCCAAAGTGCTCAAATTACCACACAGTTGCACTCATCTCACATGCTAGTAAAGCAATGCTCAAAATTCTCCAAGACAGGCTTCAACAGTATGTGAACCGTGAACTTCAAGAGATGTTCAAGCTGGATTTAGAAAAGACAGAAAAAGCAGAGATCAAATTCCCAACATCCTTTGGATCATTATAAAAGCAAGAGAATACCAGAAAAACATCTACTTCTGCTTTGGTGATTATGTGAAAGCCTTTGACTGTGTTCAGTTCAGTTCAGTTGCTCAGTCATTGTCCGACTCTTTGCGACCCCATGAACTACAGCACGCCGGGCCTCCCTGTCCATCAGCAACTCCCACGCAAACCCATGTTCATCAAGTCAGTGATGCCATCCCACCATTTCATCCTCTGTCGTCCCCATCTCCTGCCCCCAATCTTTCCCAGCATCAGGGTCTTTTCCAATGAGTCAACTCTTTGCATGAGGCGGCCAAAGTATTGGAGTTTCAGCTTCAGCATCAGTAATTCCAATGAACACCCAGGACTGATTTCCTTTAGGATGGACTGGTTGGATCTCCTTGCAGTCCAAGGGACTCTCAAGTGTCTTTTCCAACACCACAGTTCAAAAGCATCAATTCTTTGGTGCTCAGCTTTCTTTATAGTTCAACTCTCACTTTGACTGTATGGATCACAACAAACTGTAGAAAGTTCTCCAAGAGATGGGAATACCAGACCACCTTACCTGCTTCCTGAGAAACCTGTATACAGGTCAAGAAGCAACAGTTAGAACTGGACATGGAACAACACCGTTTCCAAATAAGAAAAGGAGTACGTCAAGGCTGTATATTGTTACCCTATTTATTTAACTTACATGCAGTGTACATCATGTGAAATGCTGGGCTGGATAAAGCACAAGCTGGAATCAAGATTGCTGGGAGAAATATCAATAACCTCAGATATGCAGATGACACCACCCTTATGGCAGAAAGGGAAGAAGAACTAAGGAGCCTCTTGATGAAAGTGAAAGAGGAGAGTGAAAAAGTTGGTTTAAAGCTCAACATTCAGAAAATGAAGATCATGCCAGTCAGTCCCATCACTTCATGCAAATCAATGGGGAAACAGTGGAAACGGTGTGAGACTTTATTTTTTGAGGCTCCAAAATCACCACCAATGATGACTGCAGCCGTGAAATTAAAAGACGTTTGCTCCTGGTAAAAAAAAAAGTCATAACCAACTTAGACTGTGTATTAAAAAGCAGAGATATTACTTTGCTGACAGAAGTCTGTCTAGTCAAAGCTATGGTTTTTCCAGTAGTCATGTATGGATGTCAGAGTTGGACTATAATGAAAGCTGAGCACCGAAGAATTAATGCTTTTGAACTGTGGTGTTAGAGAAGACTCTTGAGAGTCCCTTGGACTGCAAGGAGATCCAACCAGTCCATCCTAAAGGAAATCAACCCTAAATATTCATTGGAAGGACTGAGGCTTAAGCTGAAACTCCAATAATATGTCCATCTGATGTGAAGAGCTGACTCATTGGAGAAGACCCTGATACTGGGAAAGATTGAAGGCAGGAGAAGAGGATGACAGAGGATGAGATGGTTGGATGGCATCACCGATTTGATAGACATGAGTTTGAGCAAGATTTGGGAGTTGGTGATGAACAGGGAAGCCTGGTGTGCTGCAGTCCATCCATGGGGTTACAAAGTGTTGAACATGACTGCATGGCTGAACTGTCTGATTGGCTTCTTTCTATGTATAAGTGTAACATCTTCTTCCCTTTCACCCCCCTTAAATAAACTGTTTGAATCTGGTAAGAAAAGTTAGATTAGAATTGCATTGAAAAAATAGGAAATTTATGTAACGGTTTGGACTATTGCTCAGCAGGTCGCCACTAGCTTCTCCCTCACCCATCCTGCTTCTTAACCACGTGACATTGCACTTGGCCACATCACTTGCTTTGGTCGATGAAATGTTAGCAGATGTAAGCAGAGTCTCTAAGATGCTGTTCGGGGATGGTTTTTCTCTTGCACTATAGTGATTTACAATGGAAAACCACAGCCCAGGGAGCTGATGCATCTTCAGTCTAGGTCCAGTAACAGACACCTGGATAACACACCTGAGCCAGTTACCATGGAACCAAGCTTAGGAAACCAACAACCTGAAGTAGGGCTTAGCTGGGCAAACACTTCTTAGATCAGCCAAATGTCCTGCATATTCACGAACTCACTGAGTCTGGAGATGCTTTGTTATGAGATACTTCTGCAGCAGTTGCTGGCATTTACACTGTGAAATGCATTGATTGCATTTAAAATGCCAAAAGCTTTCCAAGATACAGGTCTATGGAAGGCAGCAGTTACTCTCATAATCTAGGCAAGAGACCTCAGTGATGTTTGTGTTTCTTTCCTAATCCGCCAGTTCTTTCACCTGAAGTGAAAAAGAAACAGAAGGAAAAAGAACATATAACTATCGATTTGGCTCTCGACCTGCTGCAATGGACAAAGCAAAGGAAGCCCTCTGATAACAAGACAGGAGAAATCTATCTGGGGGTTGTAGTCTGATAAGAACAGGACACTTTTCAGGGACCCTGGACGCACCAAGGCTCCCAGTGGTGACGCAACGTGAGGAGGCAGCCACACAGGTTTACCGCAGCAGCTTTTCTTATCAAGGAGCAGTGATGGGCAGAAGTTCATGGCCCATCACAGCATGGACAACAGCGTCATCTGTTTGCCCTTCCAGATTTCTCCCCATCTCCTCTCCTTAAAAACAAGAAGCCTGAAAATGCATGCTGCTTTGAGTTTACTGGACTTCCCAATAGGTTTTGTGGCTACTTGTGGCTCAGTGAAAAAGCATCTGCTTGCAGCGCAGGAGACCTGGGTTTGATCCCTCGTTTGGGAAGATCCCCTGGAGAAGGGAATGGCAACCCACTCCAGTATTCTGAATTCCATGGACAGAGGAGTCTGGCAGGCTCATAGGGATGCAAAGAGTCGGACACAACTGAGCCATTTACACTTTCACTTTCTAGAGACCTACTAGACACAGGGAATACCCCCTCCACACTGAAAGATAAGTTACTGACCCTGTAATGACCACCACAAAAGGAGACGCAGCCTTGCTGAACCTCTTCATATCAACGTCAATACTAGCATCTTAATGGTTGGGAAAGCTGTAAAGAAATTTCATTACCATCTCCTAATTCTACATTTATTTTGCCATTTGATAATGAAATCCTTTGCTCACAGCAGTGGAATCATTTAAGCAACTTTAAGACCCTTTGGAAAAATCCCCTGGGAGACCTGTGTGGGAATCTACACTGTAATTAAGACTATATTAAACATATATAGAGTGCAATGCAGCTTGCATTTTTAAAAGAAAGTTATATAATGGGTATTTAAAATATCTAAGATGCAAAGCATAGAAAAAAGCCTAAAGAGGAGGTTTTCCATAGCCTGTGAATAACCATCAATCTATAGGTTCCAATTTACCCTTCCAGAACATTCTACCAACAAAGGCAGAAAGCAGCTTCTTCCGAGCACTGTTGGAACATTCACCAAGATAGAGCATATTCTGGCTTATAAAACAAATCTCAATACATTTCAAAAAAAACTAAGCCACATAGAGTATGTTCTCCTACCATAATGCAATTGAACTAAAAATCAAGTAGAAAGACAACATGAAAATCTCTAGATACTTGGAAATTAAGCACACACTTCTAAATAAGCCATTGGGTCAACCTAAAAGAAAAATATAAAATATGTAAAATTGAAAAGAAATGAAAATACAATATGTCAATTGGAATTTTTCCATTATTTTATGTAAGGAAGTTTAAGATTGTCTACTTGAGAGGTCATAATCAAACTAAAGTAAAAATAATAATCAGATACATGGTTATTGCACCAGGATTTTATGTACCTCTCTCATTTAATTGCCTCAGTTGTTTTTCTGCCTATATTTATCATGTCGAGATTTAAGGGCCCCTTTGCTTATTTTATCAGCAGAATCACTACAGCTATTATAAATATGCTAATATTAACTACTCAGATTTGGAAATTAAATGTTGACAGTTTTGTCATGTCTGCATTTTCAATAATGATGGGTCTAAATGCAGTTTTCAGAAGTGGTCCCTTTACTTGTTTTATTGAACTACACAAGCATCATCAATTGGTCATGTTTCAAGCTACAAAGTGCTTCACTGGCATGAAGTCAGGAATCATCCTTTCATCTTATAGAACTGGCAAAGATAGTATCTATTTATCTTAACACATAAAAAGTAAACAAAAAAAGAAGAAAACATAGAACCAGTGATGAAGTATTAAAACAGAACTTTGAGTTAATGCATAATCACACAGTTACTGTCCAAGTCTGTTCCGAAATGAACCTGGCAAATGGTGATAAATTATAATTGAACATCTCAATTTATGACAGGTGTGTTATTGCTGGGGCAGTGTATTAAATTTTTAGAACAGTTTTGATTGTTTCAGAGTTCTTTTAATTAACCTGAAACATATTTCAATTTCATTTTTAATACTTGGTACTTTCTTAGTTTGGCTTCTCAGAGTTGGGGGAAATTCTAGTATATATATTTTTCCCCCTAAATTCTTCACTAGATTTTATGACTCAATCATAGTTACCTTAATGTCTTGTTATTATTGTTGTTCAATCGCTAAGTCATGTCCAACCCTCATGCCCAGGGTCTGCAGCACGCCAGGCTTCCCTGTCCTTCATTATCTCCAGAAGTTTGCTCAAGTTCATCAGATTCATGTCCGTTGAGTCGGTGATGCTAGCTAACCATCTCAACCTCTGCCATGCCCTTACTCCTTCTGCCTTCAATCTTAATCTTTTCTTAATATGGATAGCCTCAATCCTGGGCAGAGTTGCTTGGGTCTCCCTCTCTCATCACTAGGAAATTTTTCTCTCTGTTGAGACCCTCATCTCATTCACAGGAAGTATCCACTTGTCTCTTCATCCACCTTTTTGAATCAGAGGGACTTCTCCCTCCCTCGAGTGTTTCTGACAATATGTTAGTGATATACTGTTTAACTTGCTTAACCTGCTTAACGTCTCAGTCTCTGAACACATTTTAAATACAAGAAAGAAGAGAGACAGTCCTAGAGAATTATCACCTGTTTTCATGTAAAATTGCTGGGCTCCATTAACTTTAGTCATTGTCTCTTCGAGAAACATGTTTAAAGCATCCTCTTGTTTATCAGTCTCAAATCTACAAATAAATATGTAAAATATGTATTTTGCATATCATGATCTTTTAATTAGTAATTTAATGTCCTGGACTGGAAGTTTCTTTGGAAATGAAATAGATACAAAATCTATAGGTTAAGAAATCACAGTATAACAGAATAGAGTGAACTATATTTTAAATTGATCCCTGGAATCAGTAACACTAAGAATCACAGCATCCTTGGTATCTCACCATAGAGTGAGTGGATAAAGGCGTTCAGTCAGAACAACTTCTTGTGAACAGGGAGGAGATAAATTATTGCACTTATTAATTCTGTACACAGAACTTCAGAAGGCCCCTAAAGTAAACAAAGCAAGTAGCTAGAAGGGAAACGCTGAATGTGGAAGGGATGATGAGCTAATTACATGATTATTGAAATATATTAAACAGCCAGCAAATCTAAAGGGGTTAAACATTTCATATGAATGCGACTTCTGGAAGGTTGTTCTCAAAACAATAAGAGAGTTCGTGCCGCAGTATCAGGGAACTAAATATTTCATGCTTCATTGCTAGCCTCATTACATATATTCCTCTGAATAATGTTAAATATTTTAGCGTGGAGATATGCTATTTCACTGCTACTTGCAAGAATTCTCTATTTTTTCAATGTAAATGCAAGAAGCATATTTTTCTCTGGCCCATCAACTTATGTTCAAGAGAAAGAAAGATTGAAAAATAGTATATAATGTGGTTGGTATAGGAATGAGGAGTGCTTTTAAAATTAAGTGCATTTAGAATGTTGACTAACTGCATTTTCATTAATGTGAATGATAAGATCAGGCTTGTTAATATTTTAGTATACTGGCCTCACACATTAAAATCTGACTCACGTTGTGGTCTGGCTTCCTTGTTTCCATTCAATTGCTATTTCTCCGCAGGAACCCAGACAAACGGGGTGCCTGCATCACTCTGGGTGACTTTCTCTAGGAAGCTTCCATAAAAGGTTGCATAATTGTGAATAAGCCTTTTGGAAGAGATGTGAAAGCTTCCATTGTGGGAAAACAAGGAAGTCAGCCAATGTTTGAGAGTAGGTTGCTATAGTTTTGCCAAATTAAGGAAGGAAAAAGTGCATGGGGCCAATTTTAAAGCCCAGCTGCATCTTTCTAATCTAAATACCGAGACAAATTGGGGTTCAGATTTTTAGATTTGAGTAAAATGGCATCTCTACTAAGGTGATGATTAAAAGTACTTTTTAACTTTACGAAAATAATGTATCTTGGCCTGTGTAAGACACCATTAGATCAACCACTCTTTTGCCAGCTCTTTCAGGGAGTTGAACTGAAACCTTTTTGATGCTGTCCATTCTGTAGTTAAGCCCAGCAATGACTCTCATTGTCCGCAAATCTCTATTCACCCCTATTTTCTCTCCCAGTTTTGTGTCTACTACACCCAAAGCCCAGACCTCTGCTTCGTGGGGTAGAACCCTGGGCTCTCCATGGAAAACAGAGTCTTGAGTAAAAGATCAAGCTTGCAATATTCTGAATTAGAATATCCTCTCTACCTTCTGTTTCTCTCAAGAAGCTTGCACGCTCTCCTAAGCTCAGTTATAAACTCATTTCTCGAGTCTGCTGCTCCTAGTCACATGAATGGCACTTCCTCAGCCACCCCGCGCTCAGGCCCACACGTGTGTCCCTGCATGTGCTGCTTTGAGCATGTGCTGAGAGACCTTCTTCGCCACACAACCCCAGGGGAGGGGTATCCTTCATATGGAACTAAAGCCCCCGCTCTGCTGTTTACCAGATGTGTGTGGACTTCAGAAACTCAGTTTCTCAGAACCCTTAAAGCAGAGGCTCTGGAACTTGCTTTGACTCACTTTACAAAAGTTTTGTGGGGCTCTCATGAGACAGAAGTTCTTAGCAAACTATCCGTGAGTTTTCATTATGAAAACTGCTTTATGTGCACCTGGCTTGTTTCTTTAGCTAATTAAAAATTATTGATGGGAAGTAACCATACTTCATACTCCATTGACTTATTGGAAGTTTAATAGAAGCACAAAATATTACAGTCTATAGGTGATGCTATCTAAAGAAGTGCTAGTTCATATGTTATCAAATGGGTTAGACACTGAGTCAATTGAATATTCCCCAGCACATACACTGTTGAAAGCACTGATAAATCCTATTGCCTGGATACCTGGGACCTAACTGATAACTTTCAGGAAGTCCTGAATCCTTCCATGATGCCCCGGTGGGCTTCCCAGTGGTGCTAGTGGTAGAGGACCCACCTGCCAGTGCAGGAAATGCAAGAACACAGTTGTGATCTCTGTGTCGGGAAGATCCCCTGGAGGAGGAAATGGCACCCCGCTCCAGCACTCTTGCCTGGAGAATTCCATGGACAGAGGAGCCTGGTGGGCTACAGGCCACGGGGTTGAGAAGAGTTGGACACGACCGAGCACACAGACAGGAGCAAGAACACATAGATCCTGTCCTCCAGAAACTACTTGAAGGGACAGGTCTCCTGTGGTTCATAAAACAGCAGAGTTACACACAGGAGCTCAACCCAAGGCTGGCAGTCAACATGACTGAAGCGGTTGTTAGCATTTTTCATTATGACACGTTGCAGGGAAAACACACTCAGACGTGGTGCGGGACTCCAAGAAGCCTAGAGAGGGGAAAGACCATATGTCTTCAGGCTCCAAGATGAAAGGGCCACCGAAGAAGAATTGAATGCTCACAGATGCCATACAGAGGTTGGGTGCAGTATGCAGTTGGAACAGCTCTTAAATTTCTTTTAAAGCAAACAAACCAGCCTCATGAATAATACATGACTCTTTGGCTGAATGCCTAGTGATTGCAGAATCCTTTGGGGACAGTAGGTTGAGAGTTTGCATTTATTAAAACATACAATAACAATAATAACAGTAATGAATCTTAACTCTTGTTTTTTCATCTTATCTTTGCTTCAGAGATGGAGAATATTCAAATGCTCTAACTGCAAAAATAAATCAATAATAGACAGTCTCTTAAAAGTGGCACTTAGGTGTTTAGGATTCAAAACTCCTTTCCCAGTAGATAGCAGGTCTCTGGTGGACTTCCCAGATGACACTAGTGGTAAAGAACTCCTCTGCCAATGCAAGAGACTTCGGAGACTCAGGTCTGATCCTGGGTTGGGAAGATCCCCTGGAGGAGGGCATCACAGCCCACTCCAGTGTTCTTGCCTGGAGAATCCCATGGACAGAGGAGCCTGGCGGGCTACAGTTCGTGGGGTTGCAAAGAGTTGGACACGACTGAGGTGACTTAGCATGGATGCAGCAGGTCTCTGACTTGACCCTTAAGCAAACACTAGACCTATGCTTCCTCCTCACTGAAGACAGAAAATTTCATTCCCCAAGACACAGATGTTTGATTATGTCTCCATCTATCTTCCAAGACAGATTTTAAGAATTTAGGTCTTCCTCACTATTCTACTTCCCTTGACATTTTCCAAGCCCCATTTTTTCTATTACTACTCTTGATTTTTATTTGTATCTTAATATTTTTATAGCACTTTGTAGCTCTTAAAAACATTTTATAGATACTCTTAAGATGACATCAATCTTGCAAGATGAACTGGGTAAATAAAACAGGTGAGAAAATCGCCTTACAGAAAATTGCAGTGACATGTCTAGCAATTCACCAGCCTTTTATATCAAGTGCACTTTCAGACATTTGAAGATTACTAGTTCTCAAACATATTCTTTCTTCAAACTCTCTTGAACCCTTACTTTATTGGCTACCCATTTTCCACTCTCAGTTGATGTTTCTCTTTCTTTATTGAAAAAGCAGTAGAACCATCTAGTTGGTCATCAGTACAACTACACACTTCCACGCTTGCACAGTTTCTCCTATTTCTCCCTACTAGAGTACTAACCAACACACACGCAGTGTGTATTCTCCAAGGCTTGTGTACTTGAGGTCATGTCTAACTCCTAAAATGCTCAAAGGTCAGACATTGAGAAAATAAAGAGAAAGCTGCTGCAGAGAGATTAGAAACCCAATAAGGGCTTTAGGCATTCTCTCAGAAAGAAAAAAAAAAAAAAAAAAAAACAGGTAAACAAACAAATTCTCTCAGATAAACAAAACCAGGCCTTCAGATCCACTGAAAGAGGAAGGGTCCTGCAAAACACCCTGAGTTTTCTGCTGAGACCTCTGAGTGGCTTTTCTCTGAGAGGTGGGGCCTATGAAAACAGACCAGCACTCAGGAAGTCTAAAATTTCAATCCAAAACATCTCAATTCTTGCTATGGCTGCTCAATTACTTGGTCGTGTCTGACTTTTTGGGACCCCCTGGGCTGTAGCCCACCAGGCTCCTCTGTCCACAGATTTCCCAGGCAAGAATACTGGGGTGGGTTGCCATTTCCTTCTCCAGGGATCACCCCAACCCAGGGACTGAAACCATGCCTCCAGCATTTCCTGCTAGCTGACAGAAAATTAAACCTAACACCAAGGATAATAACTAAAATGTAAGATACAGAAAGTAAAAAATGAAAACTGTCATTATTTGCATATGAAATATTTGTGTACATAGAAATCAAAAGATGATCAATAAATCATAGATAATTTATCTGTAGATAAATTACAATAATTCATATGTGAATTTAATAGTATCACTGAACATAAGTTCAACATTAAAATTAATTATAATTCTCTGTAGTAGCAATAAGCAAATAAATTTAAGTATAAAGAAATATACAAATTGAAATCAATATATGTGAATAAGATAAATTTTTAAATTTAATCAATATCATTGATAATATAAAAAATCTACAATGTCACAATGAATCTACACAGTGATGTATGTAAGTTTTACTCTGAAATTTACAAAACATTACTAAAACTAGTCCAAGAAGACTTAAATTTAACGAATGTACACATGTTATGCATTAAAGTTTCAGTGTTATAAAAACATCATTCCCAAAATAATTTATAAACTCAAAGCAATTCAAAACAAAATTTTAGCAGAATTTTTCAAGAAAAGTGTGGAAATTGACCAGCCAATTCCAACATTTTTATAGAAATCCAGAGGTCTGAGATAAGAAGCAGAAATGTGGAGGTCTTACACAAGCAGAAATGAGGACTTATATACCTACAGCCACTAAGAGAGTAACACAGCCTGTGGACAGACAAATAGAAGGGGGGATGGAGGTCGTGCAGACAGTCACACACCTACCATGGTCACCAGATCTGTAGCAAAGGTGGGAAATGTGAAACCAGATGCAAAACCAGCCTCTTCAGTAAGATGTTAGACAACAGGAGACTGGCAAATGGACAATAAATCCATGAGCAGTCACTCCATTCATAATTCAACAGGGAAAGGCAATTTGAAACTATGACGAGATACCCCTACCTACCTATTAGAGTCATTAAAATGAAAAAGGAAAATATCTTACAAAGTTTTAGTAGAAATGTGAATCAGTTGAAATCATTCTAAAGCTGTCAAGAATTGAAAACAGTACAGTTATTCTGGAGATAAAATTTGGCCATATCTATTTAAGCTGGATATATGCAAACATTTGAGGAGAAATTCTGTATCTTGATGTTTAATCAAGAACAATGAAAGTATTTTTTCTACAAAAGGAAGATGTTAGAAAATATTAGAGCATTTCATTCATTACTGAACAAATCCAGAAATAACCTGATGTCTATCAAAATAGAATGCAACAGAAAAAATGTGGTATATTGGGGAAAATACATACTATATAGCAATGAAAGTGAATGAAGTGTTTTATAAAATGCCATGAAATATAGGAATTTCACAAATATAGGAATGAGTGAAAGAAGCTAGACATAAGCAAACACATGTTGTATGATTGCATTTATATAATGTTCAATAATATGCCTAACTAATATGCCTATATGCCTAATAATATGCCTAACTATTATGACAATAATATGGAGAGCTGATATTTTGGGTAAAAGGTGATCACCGCAAAGAAGCTGAAAAGGTGTTTCTGGGTATTTTTGTGGTGCTGTATGCCTAAATAAGGAGGACTGGTTTCACAAGTGTTTTACTGTTAGAAATTACCTACCTATACCTCCAGTATTTGTGTTTTTTTCCCACCATCTCTTATGGCCTCTTGGTACTGAATCTCTTATCTGTATCTCTGCACAGATAATGCCTAAGTTTCTAAAACCACAGATAAACTTCTAAAGAAGTGTTATCAGTGCAATTGGTTTGTATCCTCACCTCTCCTTTTTTCTCCAGTTTTTTCATGTTTTTTCTCCCAAAGTGCAAAAGAATACCACTTATAAAGATACAAAGACCAGGCTACTTGTTTAAATCCAGTAGACCCTGTCCTGTTCTCATCTTGTTAGTCTCTCAACAGAATTCAGCATTTCTGAAATCTTCCTCCTAAACACTCTCCTCTGTTAACCTGTTAACTGCCAAATATTTTTTGTTTGTTTGTTTGTCTTGTGTCCTGTGTTCTTTTGAAATAATCATGTATTTTTAATCATTTTATTATATTTTTTCTATTAGTGTTGCTTTATAACTTTTCATATTATTATTTTCTAATTGAAAGTCTAGAGTTAAAATCTATGCTTTAACTTATTCAGTGATTTCTTAATTTATTATCTTTTCCACATGCAGAATAGTACAAGTATTTTATAACAGTTTAAATATTTTTACCTCCTTTGTATCTTTTCATTAATGTTGACATGTGTTTTATTTCTACAGCTTATTAATCTAAATAGATGAACTTATTGTTTTCTGTTTAAACAACCAATATTCTTTCATCTTTGTCTACAAATTTCCTTTTTCCAGTGTCATTTCTTCCTGAAATTTACTTTTAATGTTCAACAGTTTGACTATGATGTGTCTAAAAGTGGTTTAACATTTGATTAATATTGTACAATCAAATATTAGGTATTTGGTTTTTGTTTTAATCTATCAGCCTCTAACTGTACATATGTGAGACCATTTTGAGCTTTACTTGTGGCTCAACTGTTAAAGAATCTGTCTGCAATTCGGGAGACCTGGGTTCAATCCCTAGGTTGGGAAGATACCCTGGAGAAAGGAAAGGCTAACATCCCCCCCACTCCACCCCCAGTATGCTGGCCTGGAGAATTCCATTGATCATCACAAGATGGTCAATACTGAAATCAGATTTACTATATTCTTTGCAGTCAAAGATGGAGAAGCTCTAGACAGTCAGCAAAAACAAGACCAGGAGCTGACTGTGGCTCAGATCATGAACTCCCTATTCCTAAATTCAGACTTAAGTTGAAGAAAGTAGGGAAAACCACTAGACCATTCAGGTACTGTAAGACCCAAAATTCGGGCCTTCGTTCCAAGGAGGAAACACCGCGTGACCCAATAAACCAGCCCAGCAGATGCAACACGCAAGAGGGTTTATTGTCCGTTGTGCAAACGGGTGACTCTGATCTCCTGGGAGGCAGAGCACACTGAAGAGCAAATTGGGCAAGCTTTTTATAGACAAAAAACCATACTATCAGCATATTACATACGGGTTACAAAGTGATTGGTTACATGTTTGCAAAGCAATCCTATTGGTACAAACGGCGCGGGCTTTTGTTCAAACTTAGGCGCCCGCGGGCTTTTCAGCTCTCCCGCGGGCTTTTACTGGGTGCATATTGATTGGCTGGCTCCATGTCACCCGATGGGGGTGGGGAATCCTACCATTTCACGGAAACGGAAACCCAAGTCCCGGCCGCCTGCCAGCCCCAGCCCAGGCAGCCCCACATAATAAAACTTATTTCTCAGCTTCAAAAACCAACAAGAAAAATATCAGACACATGAATTATAGACACTGGTAAAAGGGAAACTAGATATCGACTAGTCAAAGTACATCAAACAATTCAGCGGCACCACTTTCCCTCCTTTTTCTTTGTCATTAGTTTTAATCTTAAAAATTAGGGTTCTTGTTGTTTCACAACCCCAGGCCTTACAGTATCTTTTGCGGGCCCTCCACACTTCTGAACCTCGGAACAACCTCTGGAATGGCCAGGACATACATAAAAGTCATGCCCCCGGGTTTTTACCCGCCATCCAGGATGTTGACACCCATACCCTGGGAAAGGCTCTTGAGGGCTCGGGTCCCAACTTTCTCCCACTATGTCGCACAGGTCTACCGTCAGGGTAGGAAAATAGGTTGCAATTGGGCCTATGCCAGTGGTCTCGTTTACCGTATTTCCTGTTTCTGTATTAAAGACTCTCCAGGTGATACGGTGTACCTGGTGGGGACTCGCATTTCCCTCAACTAGGGGCAAGCAAAGCAAAAGTGTCACAAGCAAGAAAGTCTTAGCTTTAAGGGGTTTTGAGTGCGGTGGAGTTTCCGTCTGGGTTCTGACGTCTCCTCGTGGTCGCGGCCGGGTGCAGCCTTTACGTGGGAGGCGTGAATCTATGCGGCGATTCTGTCTACCTTCAGTGCAGTCGGCGTCGTCAAGAGGACGGTGTAGGGTCCCTTCCAGCGGGGTTCAAGAGTCTTGGTCTGATGTCTCTGTACCAATACCGTATCTCCAATCTTGAAGGGATGAGGGCAGGGAACAGGGTTGGCTGCACGGTATGCGGCAGATATGGGTTTCCAGATTTCTTGTTGCACCAACTGCAGGGCTTGCAGATGGGCCTGTAGGGTAGGGGAAGTCGTAAGGGCAGAGATATCAGAGTCAAAAAAAGATATGGCTGGTGGGGGGCTTCCATAGATGATTTCAAAAGGGGTAAGTCCATGTGGGCCGGGTGTGTTTCTGGCCCTATATAGGGCAAGTGGTAGGAGCTGAACCCAGTCTCTAGTGCCAGTCTCCAGTGTTAATTTGGTTAAGGTCTCTTTAATTGTTCTGTTCATTCTTTCTACTTGTCCTGAATTCTGGGATCTGTAAGCACAATGTAATTTCCAATCGATCCCCAATGATTTGGCCACCAGCTGACTTACCTGGGAGACAAAGGCTGGACCGTTATCTGACCAGAGTACCTTAGGCAACCCGAATCGGGGAAAAATTTCTTCTAGGAGTTTCTTGACCATGACTTGGGCAGTTTGTTTTTTCGTGGGGTAGGCTTCTACCCATCCTGAGAAGGTGTCTATAAACACTAGCAGATATCTGTTATTATACATGCCTGGCTTGCTTTCTGTGAAATCTATTTCCCAATGAATTCCGGGTCGGTGTCCTCTCGCCCGAACCCCTAGGGGAAGGTTCAGTCTGCCAGCGTTTACCTTCGCACACACCTTGCAATCGCCCACAATTTATTGTATCAATGAGTCTCTCTTAGGGATGTAATAGTCTATCTCATTTTTATCTAGGAGCTCAGCCATTTTTCTTTTTCCCAAATGGGTGAGCCTATGCAGGTGAGTCAAGAGTCTCTTAGCAGTGTCTTGGGGCATCACTGTCTTCCCTTGGTATGTCCATTTATCGTGGGCCTCATCATAATCTGCTCCAAGGTTTTGTATAATGTCTAAGTCTACATCATTATAAGTAAGTATCGAGTCTCTTTCTTTAGATGCCGATCCGCATGAGACGGCTAATATTTGAGGCCCCAATGCTGCTTTTTTGGCAGTTTCATCTGCTAGGCGATTTCCCTGTGCAACTGGCATGTTCCCTTTCTGATGGCCTGGGCAGTGGATTATACTTAGCTTTTTGGGCAGAAATAGGGCTTGTAATAGATCTAAGATTTCATTTTTGTTTTTAATTTCTTTGCCTTCAGATGTTAATAGCCCCCTCCTCCAGTATATCTCACCGTGTACATGTGCTGTGGTGAAAGCATATCGGCTATCAATATATATGTTAGCTTTCTTACCTTCTGCTTTCTTGAGAGCTTGCGTGAGAGTGATGAGCTCGGCTCATTGGGCAGAAGTTCCCGGAGGCAGCGCGCTGGCCCAGACGACCTCTGTTCCATCTACCACTGCAGCCCCGGCTTTTCATTGTCCTTCTAGCAAGTAGCTGCTTCCATCTGTGAACCAGGTCACCTCCGCATCCGCCAAGAGTTGATCAGTGAGGTCCTCCCTGGTTCCATGCACTTCTGCCAAAATCTGTTGGCAGTCATAGGGTGTCTCTTCTTGGGGATCCGGGAGAAGCGTGGTGGGGTTGAGAGCGACAGCTGGGCCGAAACGCACTCGCTCCGGGTCCAGCAGCAGAGACTGATAGTGAGTCATTCGAGCATTTGAGAGCCAGCGATCAGGGGGCTGGCGGACTATAGTCTCTACAGCGTGGGGTGCTATTATCGTCAGAGGCTGGCCTAAAGTTAACTTATTTGAGTCTTTTGTAAGGGTGGCAATAGCCGCCACCATTCCCAGGCATGGTGGCCATCCTGCAGCAACATTGTCCAGTTTCTTGGAAAGGTAGGCAATGGGCCTCTTCCATGGCCCCAGTCTCTGGGTCAGCACCCCTTTTGCAATTCCCTGCCTTTCGTCTACATAGAGCTCGAAAGGTTTAGTCACATCAGGAAGCCCCAAGGCTGGGGCGCTTAGGAGGGCCCTTTTTATCTTTTCAAAAGCATCCTGCTGGTCTCTTCCCCAGGTGAAGGGGGTATTTTGCTTGGTCAGGGGATGGGGGGAGGGCAAACCCAGGAATCCAGAGTCTACAGAACCCCACAGTCCCTAGGAACGCTCTCATTTGGCGGGGGTTTTTC
>CM035302.1:33990682-34065699 GCA_020226075.1 Hydropotes inermis
CCCACAGTCCCTAGGAACGCTCTCATTTGGCGGGGGTTTTTCGGGGGAGGTATGAGCGACACCGCTTGTTTTTGGGCTTCTGTCAGCCACCTCTGTCCGTTTTCCAGTTGGTACCCCAAATAGGTTACTTTGGTCTGACAAATTTGGGCCTTTTTTGCTGAGGCGCGGTATCCCAGTCTCCCCAGGGTTTCTAGCAGGGCCCCCGTACCTTTATCACAGTCTAATGCTGTGGGAGCTGCCAGCAGCAGGTCGTCTACATACTGTAGGAGCACCAGGGTGGGATGCTGCGTCCGGAAGGCGGCCAGGTCCCGATGTAAGGCCTCATCAAACAGGGTGGGGCTGTTCTTGAACCCTTGTGGCAACCTAGTCCATGTTAGCTGTCCTGATAGTCCGGCTTCTGGATCTTTCCACTCAAAGGCAAATAGGGGTCGGCTCTGGGGGCTCAGTCTCAAGCAAAAGAAAGCATCTTTTAGGTCCAACACTGTGTACCAAGTGTGGGAGGGAGGCAAAGTGCTGAGTAGGTTATATGGATTAGGTACTGTTGGGTGGATGTCTTCTACCCGTTTATTTACTTCTCTCAGATCCTGTACGGGCCTGTAGTCTCCCGTACCCGGCTTTTTGACAGGGAGTAGGGGCGTATTCCAGGCCGATCTGCAGGGCTCAAGGATGCCTAATCTGAGGAGTCTCTCTATGTGGGGCCTGATCCCTCTGTAAGCCTCTTCAGACAGGGGGTACTGTTTGACTGAGACGGGGGTGGCCAAGGACTTCATGTTAACGACAATGGGTGGCTGTCCTGTGGCCAGTCCCATCCCTCCAGTTTCTGCCCAGGCCAGAGGATACTTTGTATCCAGTCCTGAATTTGGCCCGTCGGTGAGGCTTTAGGCTCTAATAGTGTATATTCATCTTCTAGCCTTACTGTCAGGACCTGAAGGGGGGTTCCATTGGGCCCTGTAACGGAGGCCCCCACGTCATGGAAATGGATTAGAGCCCCCACTTTGGAGAGGAGGTCTCTCCCTAGTAAGGGGTATGGGCAGTCCAGAACATGTAGAAAAGAGTGGGTGACCTTACCAGAGGCCAGATGCACTGTCCGTTCGGTCGTCCATCGGCACAATTTTCCTCCAGTGGCGCCTTGTACCCAAGCAGCTCTGGTACTCATGGGTCCTTTGGTCTTGGTCAGCACAGAGTGTTGAGCCCCTGTGTCTACCAAAAAGGTCACTGGTTGCCCCCCTACTTCCAATGTTACCCGGGGCTCAGGGGGAGGCTCCTGGCCCTGACTGTCCTAATCTTCGTCTAGGGACAGGACTCTGACTGTCCTAATCTTCGTCTAGGGACAGGACTCTAGTGCTGGTCTTCCGAGGGTCTCGAGGCCTCTTTGGGCAGTCTTTTACCCAGTGGCCCTTTTCTTTGCAGTAGGCGCATTGGTCGCGGTCTACTCTCAGTCGCCTGTTGTCTCCCGACCTCTCTTTCTTTCCTGACTCTGATCTGGGCTGTACTACAGCGGCCAAAATCTTGCTTAATTCCCTGTTATGCTTTCTGTCTCGTTTTTCTTCTTTTTCTTCCTGTTCTCGTCTCAACCTGTCCTCTCTTTCCTCTTGCAACTTTCTGAGCCTTTCTTCTCTCTCTTCTGGAGTTTCTCTCTTATTGTAAATCTTTTCTGCCTCTCTCATTAGATCCTGTAAGCTATAATCCTGTAATCCTTCTAGCCTTTGTAACTTATTTCTAATGTCCGGAGCTGACTGTCCTATAAAGGCCATGGAGACATTTCCCCTATGTTCAGGGCTACTAGGATCGAAAGGGGTGTACATACAGAATGCCTCCATGAGCCTCTCAAGGAAAGCCGCCGGGGTCTCCTCTGGTCCCTGGGTCACTGCTCTTACCTGAGCCAAATTGGTAGGGCGTCTTCCGACACCCTTGAGACCTGCAAGGAGGACCTGGCGATAGAGACGGAGCTGCTCCCTACCAGTAGGGGTGTTGTAGTCCCAATCTGGTCATCGATCTCGTTTGGGAGGAGGGTGGGGGCCCCATTAGGCCCGGGCATGCTCTTCCTGGCTTCTAGGATGACTCGCTGTCTCTCTTCTGTGGTCAGCAAGGCCTGCAAGAGCTGTTGACAGTCATCCCAAGTCGGTTGGGGGGTTAATAAGATGGATTCAATTAGTCCTGTGAGGGCTAATGGGTCTTTAGAGAAAGGAAGATTGTGGGTTTTCCAGTTATACAGGTCGGAGGCCGAGAACGGCTAGGACTGAACTTGGTTTCCTGGCCCTCCCACACTTCTTAAAGGGAACACCTGAGCTTTCCATTCTCCCGCCTCTCCCTCCCTTGGATCCCGTCGCAGGCATAACCGGGAGGTGACAGGGGATGGGGCGCTTGTTCCCTCGTCGGCCACCGGACTGGTAGTGTCGGGGGAGCGGGCCTCGGCGGAGGCTGGTGGGGAAGGGCCGGCTGGCGGTGGTGCCGGCCTTGGAGGGGGTTCTTCAGACAAAAGATCAATCAAGACCGGGTCCTCCGGCGGGAGGACTGGCTTTGGTCTGGCCTCTAATTTTTCTTTTTCTAAGAGGGCGTAGAGGGAGGACTGGGCTGGGGGAGCCGTGGGCACCATGGCAGTGGCATTGGGGACCCTCGGTTTCGTTGTCACAAAGGGTGCCACCTAGGGCGGGGGGTCTAGTGCCAGGCTCTCCCAAGTAATTACGTAGGGGACTTGGTCGGGGTGTCCGTGTGGTCCTGCATCGAACACTTGCTCTTTGACCTGTAAGATACAATCTATGTTAAAAGTGCCGTCCTGAGGCCATCCCACATCAAGGGTTGGCCATTCAGAACTGCAAAGGGTTTGCCATTTCTTTCTTCTTACTTCTACCGATAGGTTGTTGGCTCGGTCTTTGACTTCTTTCCAATGTCCTAGAGTCAAACTTAGAGGGGTAGTTAGTCTTTGTCCCATGCTGGGAGGAAGGGGGAAACAAATACACCAAGAGACTCACGAAACAGACACACGAAATGCAGACTAGAAGCCGCGAGGCACAGAATCAGCGCCAAACCGAAAGTAACAATTCAGACAGGAGCGGACACTGAAAGTGTCGCGCCCCCCCCCCCCCCCCCCCCCTCCCCGGCAGGAAGACGGTCTGCTCATCTCCAGCCACAACAATTCAGACGGGAGCGGACACTGAAAGTGTCGTGCCCCCCGGCAGGAAGACGGTCTGCTCGTCTCCAGCCACCCAAGTCACCCCTGGAGCGTCCTCCAGGGTTGAAATTCGGAAGCCCGTGGACCTGTCAGTCCGCTTCACGAATTCCTACTGAGCCCGTACGGGTACCGAAACAGAGTACAGACAGACAACAGATAACATAGATTTCAATGCCGGCCGGACTTACCTCCCGCTGAGGTTGGTATTGGGTCCGAGGCTTTCCCGATCCCGGACTAGCCCCCAAATGTAAGACCCAGAATTCGGGCCTTCGTTCCAAGGAGGAAAAACCGCGCGACCCAATAAACCAGCCCAGCAGATGCAACAAGCAAGAGGGTTTATTGTCAGTTGCGCAAACGGGTGACTCTGATCTCCTGGGAGGCAGAGCACCCCGAACAGCAAATTGGGCAAGCTTTTTATAGACAAAAACCATTCTATCAGCATATTACATACGGGTTACAAAGTGATTGGTTACATGTTTGCAAAGCAATCCTATTGGTACAAACTTCGCCGGCTTTTGTTCAAACTTAAAGCAATTCTATTGGTACAAACGGGCGCGGGCTTTTGTTCAAACTTAGGCGCCCGTGGGCTTTTCAGCTCTCCCGCGGGCTTTTACTGGGTGCATATTGATGGGCTGGCTCCAGGTCACCCGATGGGGGCGGGGAATCCCACCATTTCACCGGAAACCGGAACCCAAGTCCCGGCCGCCTGCCAGCCCCAGCCCAGGCAGCCCCACATAATAAAACTTATTTCTCAGCTTCAAAAACCAACAAGAAAAATATCAGACACATGAATTATAGACACTGATAAAAGGGAAACTAGATATCAACTAGTCAAAGTACATCAAACAATTCAGCGGCCCCACACTACGACCTAAGTCAAATCCCTTATGACTGTACAGTCGAAGTGAGAAATAGATTTAAGGGACTAGATCTGATAGACAGAGTGCCTCAAGAACTATGGACGAAGGTACGTGATTTTGTACAGAAGGCAGTGATCAAGACCATGCCCCAAAAAAGAAATGCAAAAACACAAAATGGTTGTCTGAGGAGGCCTTACAAATAGTTGTGAAAAGAAGAGAAGGGATAAACAAAGGAGAAAAGGAAAGATACACCCGTTTGAATGCAGAGTCCCAAAGAACAGCAAGGAGAGATAAGAGAGGCTTCCTCAGTTGTTGGTCCTTTAATGGACCGGAACCTAGTGGTCCGGAGTCGACGGTAAGAAAGTTATAGAGAGAAAGAGGCTGATATCCCCTGGTTTACACGGAAAGCCAATGGAGTCCTGTTCTTAGGGCTCGCGTTGCTGCACGAAGGCACCGGCCGCCCTCTCGAGTGGGTGAAGGCGCAGTGCACCTTCTCGAGAGGCTCTTAGAAGCCCGGGCAAGAAAGTGAGCTCAGCGGGCCTCCGCGCTCCAAGGAATTAGCCAGAAATAGAGAGAGAGAGAAAGACAGGAAGAATGAAAGAAAGAAAGAGAGAGAGAGAGAAAGACACGGGGACCAAAGCTCTGATGGAGCAAAGGTGTTTTAATCAACATGGTTTGTGCATATATGTCTTACAAGCTGGTTATTCTCAGCAAAGATAAAGATTAAAATTCCAGACTTACAAAACATAAGACGATCAGTATCAAAGAGAGAGTTGCAAACAATCACCTTTTACCTTATGGCTCATAAAAAGGAAGATGGTACTTATCACCGTAATGAGAAATGCCTGGATTCCTCAGCCCCAGGAAAGGCATGCCTCTCCTCTTCATTCCTTAATAAGGGCCAGAGTGTTCCTGACAGATCCAAACCAGCACACAGGAAGCCTCTTGTTAAATGCTTCCTGACACTCAGTGATCAATGCAAAGAGATAGGAAAACAATAGAATGGGAAAAACTAGAGATCTCTTTGAGAAAATTAGAGATACCAAGCAAATATTTCATGCAAAATGGGCATGATAAAGGACAGAAATGGTATGGACCTAACAGAAGCAGAAGATATTAAGAAGAGGTGGCAAGAATACAGAGAACAACTGTATAAAAAAGATCTTTGGGTGTGGAAAAAAGAGAACCCTTTTACACTGTTGGTGGGAATGCAAATTAGTATAGCCACTATGGAGAACAGGGTGGATATTCCTTAAAAAACTGCTAAGAAAACTGCCATATGACCCAGCAATTCCACTCCTGGGCATACACACTGAGGAAACCAGATCTGAAAGAGACATGTGCACCCCAATGTTCACCGCAGCACTGTTTATAATAGCCAGAACATGGAAGCAACCTAAACATCCATCAGCAGACGAATGGATAAGAAAGCTGTGGTACATATACACAATGGAATATTCCTCAGACATTAAAAATAATACATTTGAATCAGTTCTAATGAGGTGGATGAAACTGGAGCCCATTATACACAGTGAAGTAAGCCAGAAAGATAAAGACCAATACAGTATCCTAACGCATATATATGGAATTTAGAAAGATAGTAATGATAACCCTATATACAAGACAAAAAAAGAGACACAGACGTATAGAACAGACTTTTGGACTCTGTGGGAGAAGGCAAGGGTGGGGTGATCTGAGAGAATAACTTTGAAACATGTATATTATCAAGTGTGAAGCAGATCGCCAGTCCAGGTTTGATACATGAGACAAGTGCTCAGGGCTGATGCACTACGATGACCCAGAGGGATGGGATGGGGAGGGAGGTGGGAGGGGGGATCAGGATGGGGAACACATGTAAATCCATGGCTGATTCATGTCAATGTATGGCAAAAACCACTACAATACTGTAAAGTAATTAGCCTCCAACTAATATTGAAGAAGGAATTCATAGGGCCTGGACTCCATCTGAGGCCTGCCTGTGCTGATCACGCTCGGCCACCTCTCCAGTGGACTCTGAACTCTCTGCTCAGTGCCTATGGGAACGACAATGGAAGGATAAGACCCCCTCCGGACAGGGGAACCTTCAAGATCGTATCCAGGTTACTCATCACCTAAGAGAAAACAGACACTAATCACCCCTGCCTCCGGACAGTATCTATCGGAATGCAACCACAGGCTTATAGGTTATTTACCGGTTGAAATGTAACTGCGGGTTTACTGATTACTAACTGTTTGAACACAAAACACGTGAATGATGGGGTTATTGTGATTGTATTTACCCTTCCTTTGTAAGCCTCAAGGAATTTGGGGTGGTGGGTTCAGACACATACACATGGGGTATAAAAGACTTTCACAAATGCTGGTTGGGGTCCTTGGCTAAGAGGAGACTCTGCCTTGGGCCCACCGGTGTAATAAACTGCACTCCAGCATCTGCATTGTCCTTCTGAGTGAGTTTGTTTCCTGGAAAGCATGGCTATAACAATATAAACAAATGAAAAAAGAAAAATCTTCATGACCCATATAATCACGATGGCATGATCACTCACCTAGAGCCAGACATCCTGGAATGCAAAGTCAAGTGGGCCTGAGGAAGCATCACTATGAACAAAGCTAGTGGAGATGATAGAATTCCTGTTGAGCTATTTCAAATCCTAAAAGATGATGCTGTGAAAAGGCTGCATTCAATATGCCAGAAAATTTGGAAAACTCAGCAGTGGCCACAGGACTGGAAAAGGTCAGTTTTCATTCCAATCCCAAAGAAAGGCAATGCCAAAGAATGTTCAAAACTACCACACAATTGCACTCATCTCACACGCTAGCAAAGTAATGTTCAAAATTCTCCAAGCTAGGCTTCAACAGTATGTGAACCATGAATTTCCAGATGTTCAAGCTGGTTTTAGAAAAGGCAGAGGAACCAGAGATCAAATTGCCAACATCCACTGGAGCATCAAAAAAGCAAGAGAGTTCCAGAAAAACATCTATTTCTGCTTTATTGATTACGCCGAAGTCTTTGCCTGTGTGGATCACAATAAAGTGTGGAAAATTCTAAAAGAGATGGGAATACCAGACCACCTGACCTGCCTCTTGAGAAACCTGTATGCAGGTCAGGAAGCAACAGTTAGTACTGACATGGAACAACAGACTGGTTCCAAATTGGGAAAGGAGTATGTCAAGGCTGTATATTGTCACCCTGCTTATCTAGCTTATATGCAGAGTACATTATGAGAAATGCTTGACTGAATGAAGCACAGACTGGAATCTAGATTGCCAGGAGAAATATTAATAACTCAGATATGCAGATGACACCACCATTATGGCAGAAAGTTAAGAGGAACTAAAGAGACTCTTGATGAAAGTGAAAGAGGAGAATAAGAAATTTGGCTTAAAACTCAACATTCAGAAAGCCAAGATCATGGCATCTGGTCCCATCATTTCATGGCAAATAGGTTGGGAAACAGTGACAGACTATTTTGGGGGGCTCCAAAATCACTGCAGATGGTGACTGCAGCCACGAAATTAAAAGCTGCTTGCTCCTTGGAAGAAAAGCTATGACCAACCTAGACAGCATACTAAAAAGCAGAGACATTACTTTGCCAACAAAGGTCTGTCTAGTCAAGGCTATGGTTTTTCCAGTAGTCATGTATGGATGTGAGGGTTGGACTATAAAGAAAGCTGAGTGCCAAAGAATTCATGCTTTTGAACTGTGGTGTTAGAGAAGACTCTTGAAAGTCCCTTAGACTCCAACAAGATTAAACCAGTCCATCCTAAAGGAAATCAGTCCTGAATATTCATTGGAAGGACTGATACTGAAGTGCTAATACTTTGGCCACCTAATGTGAGGAACTGACTCAATTGAAAAGACCCCGATGCTGGGAAAGATTTAGGGTGTGAGAAGAAGGGGAAGACATTGGATGAGATAGGTGGATGGCATCACCGACTCAATGGACATGAGTTTGAGTAAACTCAGGAAGTTGGTGATGGACAGGGAGGCCTGGCATGCTGCAGTCCATGGGGTCACCAAGAGTCAGACACAGCTGAGCAACTGAACTGAAACTGAGACCATTTTACCATAGATATCCATTTTCTTTTTTACTTTCTTCTGTCTTTTATTTTATTTATCCTTTGGTGCTTTAATTTGTGTTTTCTACGTTGATCTTTCATTTTATTAATTTTGTTTAAAACTATTTCCAGGATGCTTTTAATACCACTCATAATTTATGTTTTATTATTTAGTTCTATAATGTTCTTTTGGTCCATTTTTATAGATTGCAACTCCTCATTAAACTCTGTATTTTTAATCTATTTTCTGTAGTTGTCTCCATAGTTTGACAAATTTACATTATCTATTTTAAAGTCCTTGCTGGCTGACTTCTAAGTAATCTATGGATTAGCCTCTATTACTTGTTTCTTGCTCAAGTATATGTTCTGTTTTCCTACATTCTTGCATTTCTTGTAATTATTTACAGTGGATTTTGTGTTTCAATAGACCACACAGAAGAAATTCAATGTTTTTTTTCTCCACAGATACATTATTTTTTCTTATTTATTCATTAGACAGATCAGATGAGGGGCTGTTTAATTCAAGAGTTATGTATTTTGTTGTGTCCAGGTTGGATTCCAATTTTAGTTTCAGTCCAGTTCTTTTTTCAGCTGTCTTGAAGTTGAGTCTTTTTATTGAGACTTTGTTTCCTAAGCATTGTGAACAGGTAATTTAATCTGCATTTCCAGTTCATTCTGAAGGTTCCCATTTCTCCACATCTACCAAATATTCCAGGAAGAAACATGGGTGGGCATTTGGAGTTCCTCTAATGTTAATTCAATATATCAGTCCTGGAGGCCATCAAAACTTCTTTTTAGTGACCTTCTGCCTATGGCAAGCCTGATTCTTAGCCTGTTTCTGATTCAAGAAACTCTCTGAAAGAAAATGTTTCCAGTCTTCTTTATACTAAGAAAAAACATTTTTCTACCTGGAATTATAGTGCTTCTATGGGTTTCCTAGGAGGCTCAGTGGTAAAGAACTCACCTGCCAATGTAGGAGACACAAGAGACCTGGGTTTGATCCCTGGGTTGAGAAGATCCCCTGGAGAAGGAAAGAGCAACTCACTCCAGTATTCTTGCTTGGAGAACCCCCATGGAGAGAAGAGCCTGGTGGGCTATAGCCCATGAAGTCGCAAACAGTCGCGACATGACTGAGCACAAATGTTACAGTATTTCTGGTCCTCTTAAATATTTAGACCTCCATATCTTCTAAAACTATTTTTTAAACTATATTTACTTCTTTAATTGTTGCAAAGAAGTAATTTATTCCACCTACAACATCCTATAATAGCAAGAAAAGTCTTATTGTCATTTCACTTATTTTTATGCTAAAAATCACCTTTAAAACATTGTCACTCAGAAACTATCTCTGCCTGTCTTTAACTCTTTCTCCTTGTCTTTGTGGGTGTGCATGTTTCAAAGCTTTATAGTCCCAAGTAAGAATTATATTATTTGTTTAAAAAAAAAAAAAACCTTCTACCAGTACAAAATATGCAAAATTTTCAATATGTTTTGAAATGTTTAAAGTGAAAGTGAAAGTCACTCAGTTGTGTCCGACTCTTTGTGACCCCATGGCCTGCAGCATGCCAGGCTTCCCTGTTCATCACCAACTCCTGAAGCTTGCTCAGACTCATGTCCATCAAGTCGGTGATGCCATCCAACCATCTCATCCTCTGTCGTCCCCTTCTCCTCCTGTCTTCAATCTTTCCCAGAATCAGGGTCTTTTCAAATGAGTCACTTCTTCGCATAAGGTGGTCAAAGTACTGGAGTTTCAGCTTCAGCATCAGTCCTTCCAATGAACACCCAGAACTGATTTCCTTTAGGATGGACTGGTTGGCTCTCCTTGCGGTCCAAGGGTCTTCTCCAACACCACAGTTCAAAAGCATCACTTCTTCAGTGCTTAGCTTTCTTTGTAGTCCAAATCTCACATCCATACATGACTACCACAGAAACCATAGCTTTGACTACATGGACCTTTGTTGGCAAAGTAATGTCTCTGCTTTTTAGTATGCTGTCTAAGTTGGTCATAGCTTTCCTTCCAAGGAGCAAGCGTCTTTTAATTTCATGGTTGCAGTCAACATCTGTGATTTTGGAGCCCAAAAAGATAAAGCCTCTCACTGTTTCTATCATTTCCCCATTGTATTTTCCTTGAAGTGATGGGACCACATTCCATAGTCTTAGTTTTACGAATGTTGAGTTGTTTTTTTTTTTTCTTTTCCGGTTTTATTTATTTATTTTCTTTACAATGTTGTGTCGGTTTTGCCATACACTGACATGAATCCACCATGGGTGTACATGTGTTCCCCATCCTGAACCCCCCTCCACCTCCCTCCCCATCCCATCCCTCTGGGTCTTCCCAGTGCATCAGCCCCGAGCACTTGTCTCATGTATCAAACCTGGACTGGCGATCTGCTTCACACTTGATAATATACATGTTTCAATGCTATTCTCTCAGATCATCCCACCCTCTCCTTCTCCCATAGAGTCCAAAAGTCTGTTCTGTACATCTGTGTCTCTTTTTCTGTCTCGCATACAGGGTTATCGTTACCATCTTTCTAAATTCCATATATATGTGTTAGTGTACTGTAATGGTCTTTATCTTTCTGGCTTACTTCACTCTGTATAATGGGCTCCAGTTTCATCCACCTCATTAGAACAGATCCACATGTATTATTTTTAATGGCTGAGGAATACTCCATTGTGAATATGTACCACAGCTTTCTTATCCATTTGTCTGCTGATGGCTATCTAGGTTGCTTCCACATCCTGGCTATTATAAACAGTGCTGTGATGAATACTGGGGTATACGTGTCTCTTTCAGTTCTGGTTTCCTCAGTGTGTATGCCCAGGAGTGGAATTGCTGGGTCGTATGGCAGTTCTCTTAGTTTTATAAGGAATCTCCACGCTGTTCTCCATAGCGGCTGTACTAGTTTGCATTCCCACCAACAGTGTAAGAGGGTTCCCTTTTCTCCACATCCTCTCCAGCATTTATTGCTTGTAGACTTTTGGATAGCAGCCATCCTGGTTGGCGTGTAATGGTACCTCATTGTGGTTTTGATTTGCATTTCTCTGATAATGAGTGATGTTGAGCATCTTTTCATGTGTTTCTTAGCCATCTGTATGTCTTCCTTGGAGAAGTGTCTGTTTAGTTCTTTGGCCCATTTTTTGATTGGGTCATTTATTTTTCTGGAGTTGAGCTGCAGGAGTTGCTTGTATATTTTTGAGATTAATCCTTTGTCTGTTGCTTCGTTTGCTATTATTTTCTCCCAATCTGAGGGCAGTCTTTCCACCTTGCTTATAGTTTCCTTTGCTGTGCAAAAGCTTTTAAGTTTCATTAGGTCCCATTTGTTTGTTTTTGCTTTTGTTTCTAATATCCTGGGATGTGGGTCATAGAGGTTCCTGCTGTGATTTATGTCGGAGCGTGTTTTGCCTATGTTCTCCTCTAGGAGTTTTATAGTTTCTGGTCTTACATTAAATCATTAATCCACTTTGAGTTTATTTTTGTGTATGGTGTTGGAAAGTGTTCTGGTTTCATTCTTTTACAGGTGTTGACCAGTTTTCCCAGCACCACTTGTTAAAGAGATTGTCTTTATTCCACTGTGTATTCTTGCCTCCTTTGTCGAAGATAAGGTGACCATAGGTTCGTGGATTTATCTCTGGGCTTTCTACTCTGTTCCATTGATCTATATTTCTGTCTTTGTGCCGGTACCATACTGTCTTGATGACTGTGGCTTTGTAGTAGAGCCTGAAGTCAGGCAGGTTGATTCCTCCAGTTCCATTCCTCTTACTCAGATTGCTTTGGCTGTTCGAGGTTTTTTGTATTTCCATACAAATTGTGAAATTATTTGTTCTAGTTCTCTGAAGAATACCATTGGTAGTTTGATAGGGATTGCATTAAATCTATAGATTGCTTTGGGTAAGCCAACCTTTTCACTCCCTTATTTCACTTTCATCTGTAAAATTTTAATAATTTCTGGAAAAAATTACTTTTATAACTTTTCCTCAGATATAAAACATAAGTTCAAAGCATAATTGTATACAAATATAAATGTAACAATAGTCAAATAAATATGTTATATAATTGTGATATTTAATTTAATTTATGTATTTGAGATCAAGTTTACTGTTCTACCATAACATGTATTATGAGTAAAAATATAACCCAATTTTTCCACTAGGTATATGATTTTTATTAGCAGTATCTAAATATTATTTGATCTTCACAAATAATAGTGGTAGTGGTAAAGAACCTGCCTGCCAAGGCAGGAGATGTGAGAGATGTGGGTTTGATCCTTAAGTCAGGAAGATCCCCTGGAGGAGAGCATGGCAACGCACTCCGGTATTCTTGCCTGGAGAATCCCATGGACAGAGAAGCCTGGCAGGCTATACAGTCCATAGGGTGGGAAGAATCTGTTCAAATATGCTATCTCACTCACTAATCTTGATCTCTCCTTTTCCTTAAGAAGGTTGACTATCCTAGTACAGAGACCACTGTTACCATCACCCTCTGTGCCATTTTTCTGCCTGGACAGGTGAGTAAATGAAATCGGACAACTTTTCTGGGCACTAGAGACAGCCAAGGGGTATATGACACTGCTGATGACATGCCCTTGCTTAGCAATGACTTCTCCGTGACTGACAGCAAGATTCCTGGGGCTGGCCTGGAGCAGTGTACCAGCAGAACTGATGACCATATTGGACCACTGGCAGCAAGACTGTAGGCGATGTCACTCCATCACTGCAGGGCCTGCCTTGGGCAACACAATTTGATTTGTATTTGGTGGTTTCTCCCTTCTGCTCATTGATCATTCCTACCCATTCGAAACTCCCTTGCCTTTATATTACCTGTAAAGTGACTAGTTATCAAATGCCTCCTTATAGACACAATGATATGTGTGCTTAGATTGAATCTAGTCCAGATGACTACTGACCTAACACATCATTGTTAGTAAACTATACTCCAGTTTTAAGAAAGGAAATAAATCATCTGCATCAAAACAAGATTTGGTATTTATAGTCCACTGTAAATTTTTTAAAATAAATTAAAAATTAAAAAAACTCTTAGAAAAAAGTAATTAATAACATATGAAGCAAATTGAGAATATTAATATTATTAGAGGTGGGCAGCAATACAATTTATTAATACTTTCCAAATTAAATATATGATTGATGTTTAGGTATCCATCAAAGCAACAATCTTCCCATTTTTACCACTTTTGACATAGAGATACAAGTCATTATGCATTTTCGGTTGGAATGTTTTAATTATTTATGTTATTTAGATGTGGATTTTAAAGCACTTATAAATTTATTATAAATTTATCATACAGCAACAGTTTGGGCCTCTCCTTAAAAATATTAACGAGAAATTATATCCTGTCTTCCATTTTTCCCAAAATTATTAAAAGTCTGATTTTACAATGAGGATAACTTGGAAACAGAATACATATGTATGCTATAGAAAATTAAGAAAAACTGATTAGAATACATTGAAAAGTTTAATTATTGTGACACATTAAATTATTATTAATGTACTGAATGTATATTAAAAGCTGAAATGCTCTAGGACTTCCCCAGTGGTCCAACAGTGAGGAATTCACCTGCCACTGCAGGAGACGTGGGTTTGATCCCTGTTCTGGGAATATTTGACATGCTGCAGGGCAATGAAGCCCACACCCCCAACTACTGAAGCTCTTGTACCTGGAGCCCGTGTTCCACAATAAGAGAAGTTGCTTATTCATTGCTTCTCTTTATGAGAGAAGCAATGAAAAGCCTGAGCACCACAATTGGAAAGTAGCTCTCACTTGCAACAGCTAGAAAAAGCCCACAAGCTGCAGCTAGAGAAGACCCAGCACAAACAGGGATAAATAAATAAATACATACATATATATATTTTTAAAGGTGAGGTGCTCCTATCACTACTTAGTCTGATTTAAGGCCTTAGGGTTTTTTTATATATTTCAAATTTGGGATTTACTAATAACTGATCCACTTTGCTGGAGAGTGTTCAAAACTCATTCATACTCTGATTCGGTGGGTGAAGATCTTGGACATTCTCACTTCCGTCGTCATGACAAAAGAGCTGAAAAAACTGAAAACCAACAACTCTTCTTAGATCTGTCAGAGAAATGAGGTCAGAGGAAGAACTGCTTCCTGCAGGAATGGAGAAACAGATAAAGAATCACAAATCCTTGAAGCAGAAGCCTGGAGGCAGAAACTGCCCTACACTTTGGTCTTCGCTTTTACTTCCCCTTTGCACACAGCCCCTGGCGTGTGCAAAGTGCATGGCGTGAGTGTCGCCTTGTTCATACTTATGCCCTATGGACAGCTCATTCTCCACTGTTTCCTTCACAGATTTTTTTTCCAGCTCCTTCTTTTCCCCAGTTGTCATCACCCACATAGGCAACTGCAATATTAATTAGTTCCTGCTAATTATTTTCAAAAAACGCCCTCAAGGAAAGGCTGTCCCCATAGGGTGACCTGTGTGCGTGTGTGTGTGTGTGCGTGTGTTCACTTTGTTGCTCTGTCATGCCCAGCTCTTTGTGACCCCATGGACTGTAGCCCACCAGGCTCCTCTGTCCATGGGGCTTCTCCAGGCCAGAATACTGGAGTGGGTTGCCATGCCCTCCCCCAGGAGATCTTCCCAATCCAGAGATTGAACCCAGGTCTCCCGCATTGCAGGCAGATTCTCTACCATCTGAACCACCAGGGAAACCCCAGGGTGAACTATAAGTCAAATCAAATAAAGACGAACTTCATGAGTGTGATTTTTCAGGGAAATACTAGAGAACTCTAAAGACAATATTTAAATGAAAATTGCATTTTGCAGGAGTTCAGCCACTGTATGAACCTTTTGGGAGCTATGAGGCTGTTGGTTTTCACTGGGACAGTGGGCAACTTGCTTTTAAAGTTTTCATTGAGCTTAAGAAAGGAGAGTTCATTTTATTTGAGTTTCCTTAAATTTCTCAGGTGTTTATATTCACGTATTCATCAAATGTGAGAACTTTCCACCCATCATTTCTTAAATGTTCTCCCTGCCCCATTCCTCCCGCTCTTCCTTCTGGGACTCACACAATGTGTGTGTATGTGGGTGTTTCTGGCCTATGGATTCCTTAGGCACCTGTCACTTTTCTTTAACATTTTCCTCTTTCTCTTCTCTTTCCATTTTCACTGTCTTATTAATATCTTCAAGTTCATTCTTTCTCATTTCTGCTTAAATCTACTTTGAATCTCTCTAGGCAGTTTTTCATTTCAGTTGTACTTCTCAATTCCAGAATTTCTATTTTAGGTGGTCTATCTATTGGCATTTCCACTGTATTCATTCATTGTTCTCTGGCTTTCTTCATATTTTCTTTAGTTCTTTGAGCTTTTATGACAGTTGTGTATACAGTCTTTGGTATGTCTATCATCAGTCATTTTCAGAGGTTATTTTCTGTTGATTTTTGGTGTCCTTTGAATGGGCCATACTTTCTCGTTTCTTTGTCTGACTTCTGATTTTTTGTTCAAAACTACATATTTGCGTCTAACAATGATGTGGGAACTGGAAATCAGATTCTCCATTTCTTCTAGGGATTGCTGTCTTTGTTATTGATTTTTTTTTTTTTTTTTTTTGCGTTTTTAAATTTTTCATGGGCTCTTTGTGTACCAAGGGTCAACATGATATATGAACTTAAGGTCTTCTCAGGTTCCTTCTAAGCTTGTGCCTTTCCCTGGGCAGACATGATTACTATCTAATTTTCCTTATATATGCAGTAGCTTTGGAACGTCCTAGTTTTTAATATCTGGCTCCCAAAAGAGAAAAAATATGTGAGCGAAAATAACCCTTTAACTCCCTTGGAAGTCACTTTAGCCTGATTGAGAGGGGCTTTCAACAATGGAAGGCAACAAGTGTCATCCACCTATTGCCTGCACATCCCTGATCAGAAGCAGCAATCAGCGATCAAGGCAGACACCCATGATATTCAGAGGGAGGTCCTATTTGCGCACCTTGGGTGGGTGATGGGAATGAGTAGGGTGGAGGATGAGTAGCTGCTTCTGTGCTAAGAGATAAAACAGACCAAATTAGCCACAATTTGCCATTCAAGTCTTCCTCTGGAAGGTGTTAGCATTCAATGGACCCAGGTTTCCAAAGTGCTTAATCACAGAGATTCTGCCAGTGTGATTGCCGTCTAGGTAGGGAAGCTCATTCCTGTTGCTTCCTACTCTGATACCAACCCTAAGTCCTCAGTGCTGGGTGCTTATTGTGTTGAGAAACCAAAAGACAGATCTAGTTACCTCAAAATGAAAGAAATTTTAGTAGAGATCTCTTCTGGCTCTTGACAATGTTCTTTTAGAAGTTTACCTATGTGTGGATTAAATAATCATAATTTTTAAAATACCCTAAAGCTGTTTTTATCCTTTCAAAAGATGCTTACATGTTTAAAGTGTTTTCTCCACCTTTTTGGCAAATTTTGTGATATACGTTAGTAATTACTGGGAGTGCTTCAGAATCATTTATTAATAAAATACGGCATTTCCCTGGCAAGAAAAATCCCATTAGTGCTTTGCTGTAAAAGTCTTGTCAGTGGAGTTCGAAGTACTTTACCAGCTTCCTATCTTTTTTTTTTTTTTTTTTGAATGACAGCCTGAATCATTAAAAACAGTCAGCACAAAAATGATTTATTTTCAGCTAGATAGAGATTACTTAATTTAATTAAATATGCTTTAGGCTTTGCAATTGCCACAAAGCGGTTCCTACAAACTTCTAACTCATTATTTAATACAGTTACAGCCTCAGTGGAATACTAGGATACAGATTTTTAGACCTTTTAGGTCTACTTTGTAAACATCTTTAAAAATTCAAGAACTCTCTGGAAATTTTTGTGTTGGTCTATGAAACTTACATCGTTCCTGATCATTTTTTACTACTTACTATACTTTCTTACTTCTACAGTTCTGATTTGCTTTTCTGTGCATGCGTTTACACCGTGAAAGCTAAGGATTATTCTCATCAACTTTAAGAATTGCATTTTTAATTTTTCATGGCTTTATTTAACTCATTCTGATTCCTTTCACTGCTGTATACAGGACCAATTTTCCTGTTTCAAAGCTTCATTTTCAAAGTTTGAAATTTTAAAAAGTATCAGTTTCACAATTTAAAACTTGCCCATTTCAAACTATGAGTATACTTCATCTCATGGAATTTCTTATATTAAAAAAATACACTGGCACTCTTGAAAGCCCTTTTGTTTTTCCTCAAGGATAAACATAAATTCCTCTCATTATCTTCTTGCTGACTTTTAGATTATTGCAATTTGAAACAAAGGCAGGCATAAGCACAGCTGATGAGCTAGAGAGATAGTGGTATCAATCAATTTGGATTGATGTCTAGGACCCTGAACTCAACCTGCACAAGTTTGAAAAATAATTTTGCTACCTTAGCTGTAGAGCTACAGGAGGTTACATTTCTCCTATGAATCTCAATTTCTTCTTCTATAAAATGGCAATTATAATAGCACTTTATAATGGCAAGTATAATAGTGATAATAGTACATTATAACAGCATATAATAGCACATTTATAACAGTATAAAAGTATAATAGACATACAATACATAATAGTATTGTATATTATACTGTATTATACTGTATGTATAATATACAATACTATAATAGTATATATAAAAGTATAATAGTATGAGGAGGATATTGTAAGGAATAAGTGAGTAAATATATGAGAATTATTAGTACAGTATCTGCCATGTAGCAAGCACTCAATAAATGAAGACTCTCATCAGCTACATTTTATCTGGCACCACATTTATCCTGGACTTTTGTACTTCATGTACATTATGTTTGTGAAATGAACTATTTTCTGCTAGGCTCTACTGGTAAACAAGTCTTTTCCACTGCAAATTTCTGAGCCCCGATGAAACAAAGCAGCTAGTTGGAAGCCATCAGCTCTTTCCTCCCCCATAAGAGCTGAGGAGCTGCAAGGATGAGCGGCCATCCTCCACCGCATTTGCCATCTCTGAATGTAACCGAGGAATTACTTTGTGAACCGTAAAGAAAGCAGGATTGGCCCCAGATAGCTGGATGTATATGAAAGAAATTATTTCAGCAAGCCCAGGCATTTGCGTCTTCTCATACATAGAAGATCACTTTCCTCTTAGTTACCAAGAATCTCTTCGTATTTCGATTACCTGCCCCTTGCTTCACACTTGCATACGGCCTGGCTCCTCCCCTGCCTCCTCAGAGGCAGCTCTCTGAGCGTCACCAGAGACTGTCTCCCAGGCTTGAGTCCCAACATTCCCAGTGAATAGAACCTAACTCTCAACTTTCAGGTTGTGCATATTTGTTTCGTCGACATATCCTACCTTCAAAACATCTCTGCAGAGCGGTTACAATTGCCTGTTATGCACGTGAAGAACCAGGCAGCTACATGCTTTGCTCAAGGTCATGGAACAGATGCTTGTGGAGCTGGACCTCCATGCAAGTCTAGGACAGACAACCTAGCCTTTCCCTCTTTGACGTCCTCTGCCCAGAATAGAGAAATCAGAAAAATGAAGCAAACCACAGACATTAAAACCATCTTCGTACACTCCAAATATGCAGAAAATCTAAAATGTGATATCTTTTCTAGGTGGAAAGGGAAAACCAAAGGGAAGTTGGAAATATTTTATGCTCACCTGAATGGAGAACTTGGGGAAAGGTACTGAGTTCCCTCAGCTCAAACCCTTCTCTACTACATCTTCCAAGGAACAAATGTCTTTTAATTTCCTGGATACAGTCACTGTCCACAGTGATTTTGGAGCCCAAGAAAATAAAATCTGTCACTACTTCTATCTTTTCCCCTCCTATTTGCCAATTCCCCAATGGCTCAACAGGTAAAGAGTCTGCCTGCAGTGCAGGCAATGCAGAAGACTCAGGTTCGATCCCTGGGTCAGGAAGATCCCCTGGAGGAAGGAATGGCAACCCACTCCAGTATTCTTGCCTGGAAAATTGCATGGACAGGGAAGCCCAGCATGCTGCTGTCCGTGAAGTCACAAAGAATTGGACACGATTTAGTGACTGAACAATGAAACAACAATATCCTAAAACACAGGGTTGTACTGTGGAGCAAATTGGAGGGAACAATAACTCTTCCATGCAGGGTGAGGATAAGAGAAAGTTTTCAAAGGAAGATAATTCTAAAGTAGGCAACACTATTCTTCAGGAGCCCCATACCAGAACCCCCATGCTTTTTGGATCCTGAGGCTCTCAACTGAGTGACCAGTTCATTCCAGACTCTCTGTAGGATGCATCCTACAACTGCTCTACCCCCACTTCACACATCCCATAAGGATGCAGTGTATATCCACCCATTTTCCTCAATTTGATTCACAGACACAGAGCTGTCTTGGGAAACCAAGAAATCTTACAAACTAATTTTATTCAGTATAAATAGTCATCATTAGGTTAGACGTAACTTTTCCCAAGGGTATTACTATTTCAGCACAGAAGCAAAATACTATTGAGGTTGGAAAATAATTTGATGCTGGGAATGAGTTGCTAACGGGGGAATTATTAGGGTCACGGGGAGTTTCTCAGCACTCCTCAATTTATTCCAAGAAGCAGCTGCTTTCTCTGCTGTGGGTGAAGTCTGTTTCTACTCACGGTTTGTGGGACGCCTGAGGAATAGGGAATCCTCACCTGATGATGCTAAGTGACGGCATTCACTTCGGAGCAGTCTGGTAGAGATCTCTGATGACCCCTTGTGCACACAGCCCCTGTGTGTGATTGGTTTACTTTAGGACAGAGGTTTGCACGTGGGGAAAGAAAATGATCTGAGCAAAACAAATATCCCCCCACCCCCGGTCTCCAATTAATAACACATGGCCCCCATTATAGATGCTCAGGAGCACCTTTTCTAAATTCACACATATTTCTGCACAGAAACTAATGACCCGTTGTCTCAGGAGTTGTGCATGTGACAGTAGCTTGTGCCAGATGTTCCAGAGGAGAGCCGAAAGCCCTGGTGATGGAGCTAACCATCGGAAACGAAGGGCAGGAGACGTCCCAGCCGACCCTAGGTGGGAATCCGTCACAACTTCTGAGCCAAAACGATCATGATTGTTGGCAAAACTTCCTCTTGGCAAGTGCTGTTGCACACACCATTTTTCCATACAAATTAAGCTAAATGCATTATGAACAGTTGGTAACTATTAACAGTGACTACACTTTTCGACAGTCTCTAACAATTTTCTTCAACTCTTACCATGTTAATAGATGTGTTAATCACTGCACTAAACAAGGCATATAATGAGAGCAGTTAATGTGGCTCTCTACATGGAGAAAGGGGAACATTGGGATTATAATGACAAAATTACGTACATTTGAAAAAGATGTTTTACTTAGATATCCCAATAGTGAGAATTCTAAGATGTTCAGAGATAATTTTAATAATCTACTTAGAATATAAAAGCGACATATACAGAAATCAATCTATGTTCCTCAGAGCTTTACGTATAAAGTTAGATTGGAAAAGATGAGAAATCAGATAAATAAAATAAATTATATTCACAGGATCAACCTCTCTGTGGTTACTGAAATTAATTTTCTAAAATATATTTATGAAAAAGAGGTCACAAAAAATGTGTGCAGTATGATTTAGTCTGTCACTGGGCTATCATTCTAGCTAAATAAACAAGTACACTCATACTTACATGCACACAGTCCTGGATAAATATATATTGTAATATTCACAAAGGCTCTACAGAAATGAAAGAGTCATAGATAGATAGATAGATAGAGTGCTGTAAGCTCAGTCGCTCAGTCATGTCTGACTCTATGTGGCCCCAGGGACTGTAGCCCATGGGTTCCTCTGTCCATGGAATTTTCCATGTAAGAATACTGGAGTGGGTTGACATTTCCTATTCCAGGCGATCTTGCTGACCCAGGGATCGAACCCAAGTCACTTGCATCTCCTGCATTGGCAGGTGAATTCGTTACCACAAGAGTCACCTGGAAAACCTATATATAATATACATATATCACTTTTATCTCATTTCTTCCCTACAAATAGCATATATTATATTTTTTAGTATGGAAATACACGTTAATTTACACAAAACAACAACCACCACCCAGTACTATAGTGGTTTAAAATAAAACTCCTTCCCAGATATAGGCCAGCACCTTCTTTAACAGTTCCCTTTTAGAATATTTGAGGCAGGTTAGAATTTTCCAAAGGATTTTTAACTAACTCTGAGAGAGAGAGAATAAAGAGCAACAGCAAAGAAAAGGCAGGAAACATAAAAACAGTCGAGCTTTCAAAGTATAGGTTTCGCATCCCATAATAACTACTTTCCAAGCTAGCAGGCCATGTTTCAGCTGTCATCCTATCTTGCTCCTGCCTCAAAGGTTTAGCACAACTCTTCAGGAATGGGCATCGGGCTATGATTCCTAGAGCCTTTGTCTCAGCTCTAGACAAAGATCCCATTTTATTTTCAAATTACACACAAAGAAAGTGGTCTTCAGGTCATCCCAAATTCTTCCCTGCCTCCAGAAAAAATAAAAAAATAAAAATCAGGCAATGAACAATTTATTCTATTTCTGGTTTTTGCTCTGGAGGATGTAAATTATCAAAAGTCCATTTAAAAGTCATTTGAGTCTTTCACTCAAATAAAATTGTATTTTCCTATTCTCAGCCCCCAACCCCATTACCACCACACTACAGATTTTGGAATGACCTACCCAAGTCCAGACTATCTCTATATCTCTATGGGATTCACTTAAGAATTTTTGAGTCTGAGGTCCTAATTTTGAATTTCAAGTTTCCCATGACTTAGCTCTGTGTTTTTGAGCAAATTGATTAATCTTTCTAATTCACAACTTCTTTCCAGATAATAGTTCCACTCTTACGGACATTTGCTGAAGATCAAAGGAGGTGCTATTGTTGTTCAGCTACTAAGTCATACCTGACTCTTTGCAACCCCATGGACTGCAGCATGCCAGGCTTCCCTGTCCTTCACTATGTCCCTAAGTTTGCTCAAATTCATGTCCATTGACTTGGTAATACCATCCAACCGTCTCATCCTCTGTCATCCCCTTCTCCTCCTGCCTTTAATCTCTGCCAGGATCAGGGTCTTTTCCAATGAGTCAGTTCTTCACATCAGGTGGCCAAAGGATTAGAGCTTCAGCATCAGTCCTTCCAGTGAATATTCGGGGTTGATTTCCTTTACAATTGACTGTTTTTATTTTATTTTATTTTTTATCTCCTTCCTGTCCAAGGGACTCTGAAGAGTCTTCTCTAGCTCCACAGCTCAAAAGCATCAATTCTTTGGTGTTCAGGCTTCTTTGGGCTTCTCAGGTGGTGGTATGCTCTGCTTAGTCACTCATCCATGTCCAACTCTTTTGACCCAATGGACTGTAGCTCACCAAGCTCCTCTGTCCATGGTGATTCTCAGGGCAAAAGTACTGGAGTGGATTGCCAGGCCCTCCTCTATCAGGTCTTCCCAACTCAGGGATCAGACCCAGGTCTCCAACACTGCAGGCAGATTCCTTACCATCTGAGCCACCAAGGAAGCCCAGGTGTCCTTATGGTAAAGAACCTGCCTGCCGATGCGGGAGGTGCAGGAGACATGGATGCCCTGGGTCAGGAAGATCCCCTGGAGTAGAAAATGGCAACCTACTCCAGTCTTCTTGCCTGGAGAATGCCATGGACAGAGGAGCCTGGTGGGTTGCAGCCCATAGGCTTGCAAAGAGTCGGACGCGACTGAAGAGCATTAACACACAAGCAGACTTCTTTATGGTCCAACTCTCACATTGGTAAATGATTACTGGAAAAATCATAGTTGACTAGCAGCTGTCCATTGTTTACACTGGGTCTAGTGCAAAGTAAACTCTGAGTGAAAGGAATACGTCAGGCTTACAGCAGTAGTTCACAGGGACTCTGCTCTGAAACTTTTCCAAAGACCTTTAAATTAGTTCCTTGCACAGTTATTTATGACCGCATTTAGGACTGCAGATGATCTATGAAATGTGTCATTAGCTACTATTGAGTGTGGGGAGTGGAAATGACCAGGCATACTTTTTTTTTTTTCCCTAATTTGGAGCAAATAATCTAAGATGCAGAAATGCATGACACCCAGGGTTGCCTCTCATCCCTCATGTTCACTCCCTGTTAGGGCAGTGAATGGACAAGATCTTGGTGTACACACACAGCCAGCGGTGGAAACACATGAGAGATCCCTTCCAAGAAAACGCACAGACTCGACAGCTAATCCTCCAGGAGAAACTAGAAAACCCTGCTCTGCCTCGCCTCGCCCCAGACCCTGTGGTTAGGGGAGGGAGAGCAGTTTGCTTGCTAATATGCCCAGCCTAATATGGCTGATTATCTTTTCTTTCTTTCTTTTCTGTTTGTAGGCAGTTTGGAAAGCTTCCCGGGTGATGATCTATTTGTCTTTCCAAACAACACCTCACAGGCTGAAGAAATAGGATGGGTGTGAGGGAAAACCAACTTGTGAGCAAGGTGGAATTTTCTCCTTCTCTACATTAGCGGATTCCTCGGTGTTGATTCAGAGGCTGCAGAAAAGATCCTGCCTGTTACAGTTTCAGCAAACACACAAATCCAACGCGTCTCTGTCTACAGCCTGAGGGGCCGACCTGTGAGTTTGTTGCTGTCCAGGGGCAAGAAGGAATTCTTGGCAGCAGACTGAAAGCATCCTTTTTTCTCTTCTCATCGCTGCGTTCACTTTCCCTCCTCTCCAGATGTTTCCTCCCCACCACGCTGGGGCAGGTGACGGATTCAGAGGCGCTGGGAGAGGAGGGAAAGAAATGAAGCCACTCGTCCAGGAGACAGGCTCATGAGACAGGCAGTATGGAGGTCTCTTGTTTGTGCGGCTCTATTTCCAGACCAGGAGGAGGAGGAGGAGGTCTGAATCGAGAAATGGTGCCAAGAGTTGAGATGCAGTGTTTCTTCGTGGTGATGGAGGAGGCACGGAGATGCAACTAGTTGCAAAAACATCTTTAGCTTTTTCTCGCATACAAAGAAAAAAATGATGCTTTCTGGTGGGAAACGTGTTTGCATTCCCAAGTTAAATACGCAGAGAGACTGAAAGCATAAAACTGAAGAAAGTAGGAGAGAGGAGAAGCACTCCCAATATGCCAATTTATTCGTGAGCAGAAGGCGATTAGGAGATGAGAAATACGTTTAATACACCCTCTAAACAGCATATATGTCTTCACAGGGTTGCATGCTTTTTTGGGTTAAATTGTTTCTCCCAGAAGATACCCTAAAATCCAGATCCTAGCACCAGGGGAAGTGACCTTCTGAGGGGAAAGAGCCCCCGGATGTAGCCGAGTTAGAATGAGGTCACACGGGGGTAAAGCGGGCCCTGATACAATGTGATAAGCATGGATGCTCAGTCGCTCAGTCATGTCCTACTCCTGGGGTCACCATGGACCCTTGCCCAGCAGGCTCGCTTGTCCACGGGACTTTTCCTGGCAAGAATACTGGAGTGGGTTGCGCATTTTCTTCTCCATGGGATCTTCTTGACCCAGGGGATCAAAGCCACATCTCCTGCGTCTTCTGCACTGCAGGCAGATTCTTTACCACTGAGCCACCGGGGAAAGCCCAGTGTGATGGATGGGCATCTCTAAGAAGAGACAGAAGACACACAGGCAGAGTGTCACGTGACCAGAGCAGCAGAGATTAGAGCGATACAGGGGCAAGCAAACCCCAAGGGCCGGGGCCACCAGCAGTGGCCCGGGGGAGGGGAGAGAGGATTCCACCCAGAGCCTCAGAGGGAGCCCAGCCCTGCTGACAGCTTGATCTGGGACTTCTGGCCTCCAGACCTGTGATGGAAGACATTTCCACCATTTTAAACTGTCGAGCGTGTGGCCCTTGGAATCTAATACACACACTGAAGGAAATGTGACCAGAATAGGACATTGTCGTTACGTAAAAGGATCTGCAACATAGCTGGGAAGGTTACCTGGCGGGTGCTGAAAGCAACTCTTTACCACTCCTGGGGGAAGAAAAATCGACATTACCATGTTGAGGCTGTTGAAGCTTTTGTGCTAAAATCTCTGACCAAAGCCTCGTGCTCTACACATGTAATTTTAGAACCATGTTATTTTGAAAATGAAATGGACTAAAGAGAATATCCAAGCCCTTGCAAAAGGTGCCCTAATTCGAGTTAAGGTCCCGAAGTGTCGCTTCACCCCTGGTCCCGGTCCTGCTGTTTCTGCCTCTTTAACAAGGGCGGGTTCACTGTGATCTGCACCAGACACGTAGAGTCAGGACAAAGTGCTGTCATGTAGCATGAAGGAGCTTGCCATCCCCAGCCAGTGAGGACAGGCCTTTCCAAAACTTGAGCAGACTCACCCGTCTTCATGTTTGCTTGTGTCTTGATCGATGATTCTAAATCTCTACCACTTCGATCCCTAGGTCTGGAAGATCCCTTGGAGAAGGGAATGGCAACCCACTCCAGTAATGTTGCCTGGTAAATCCCATGGCTGGAGGGGTCTGGCGGGCCACAGTCCATGGGGTCACCAAGAGTCAGACACGGCTGAGCACACATGCACAACTAACAATTATTTTTCTTAAGAAGGAGAACATGACCCAGATGAATTTAAGTGGAAAATGTATTTTTAGAAGGATGTTGTCTAGCTTATAAGATACGAAGAAAGACTTAGGCAATGGGCCACATAAAGAGCAGGACCAAGCATACGAATCTCCCACCAGACAAGACATCCGAGGGGGGCTGCGGGCCCCACCCTCAGACTCCCAAGATGCCAGGTCATCTCTCTGCCCACTGCTCTCTCGCCCACCCGCTGTTCTGGTCCTGAAGGCTGTAGCTGCTGCCTCAGTCCCCTGCCTTTAGTCAATCGCAAGGCATCTGGGTGTGTGAGCCCAGCCTCACATGAATCTCATGGAACTGGTTGTACAAGTAGAATGTAACTGCGTAAATGAATGGCAACTTCTTAGTACCTCAAAATATTTATATTAGTAACTTTATAAGATTAAGACACCTGTTATGAAATAAGAAAAAACACTTAACACTTAACTCCTTCCCAGGAGCACCAGTAAATAATCCAGCATCACATCATGTCCTTCTTTGTAAGAGCAAGCTGGAAATGAGAACATAGGTAAAAATCACAAGACCTTTTTAATTCTGAGGTTCTTCCAATAAGACGATAAACTCCCAGAGGCAGAGAGTATATTCCAACCTCCCTTTCTCTCTCTGTGGACATCTGAGCTGTGTTTTTGTGCCACCGACGCTAGCTGAATGCCACCCCTCCGCCCCCGCCAGAAACATCCTAAAACACACAGAGTGATTGACAAGACACCGTGGGAGCCACAGGTCAGAGAGGAAGGTCAGCCACCAACACCCAGCAGCCTGATCGTCTCCTGTGGGTAACCCAGCCCCGTGTGTCCTTTGGTTTCATTTCTATGGAAGGTGTGGATTCCTAGCCAGGAGAGGAGCTTTAAATTTGGGTGTGCTTCTGACTTGTCTATCTTCCCAGATTTTGAACTTCTTAAAGAATTCAGCTGCAATTCCTATTGCTAAAATTTCCAAGTGCCTTAGCTCACTGCCATTCACTCAAGGGGTAGACACTTTACATTTCATGGGAAGAACAAAATTAGGTTATAAATAGCTCACAGCATGGTTTATGGAGATCATTTAAAACAGTGCTCTCCATCCGCAAGCAATATATGCTGGGAACCAATTAAATGCCATGTGCAGCACTTCCTAGGTGACTGGAATTTATTCAGAAAAATCACCACTGCTTTTGTGATTATCCAAACCTTCGGGACACAGATCAATTCCAGAGTGGATTCTGTGAAGTGCATGGCAGACAAGGCCGCCTCTGATCTCAATGTGTCATCTCACAGGGATCACACCTGCAGACAGCCACAGAGAACACTGAGCATGGCTTACAAGCGGAAGAGACATCGGCATGCGCGGAGCATGTTTGTGAGTTGTGGCTGAGTGCCAAATACCATAAAGAAAGCATGGCATTTCGGGAAGAGCTGGAGCTGTCATGCCCAGGATCATTTGCAAAGAGTCTTTCCCTCGTTTCTTTTGTCTTAACAAGTGATTATATAAGGCTCAAGGCTCAGATGCCTGGAACCAATTGTTCCAGATGCATCTGCCTTGTTGTCAGAGGGCATCACACAAACATATAAAATGGGAAATTATAAACAAAGACAGTCTTTGCAAGACAAACTTGTTTTCTTTAAATTCACACACCTTTTTATTTATTTATATTTATTTACTTTTTATTTTAGTCCGAGGCTAATTACTTCACAATATTGTGGTGATTTTCGGCATACATTCAAGTGAATCAGCCATGGGTGTACATATGTTCCCCTCTTTTTTACACAAAACTATTATGTTACTGTAGATAAGCAAATAAAATGCAAAAGTATTACTGAATTTATTAGTCACACTTAACATCTACTTCATTTCTTTCTATTATAGTTTAATTACATATATTTATATATTCTCTATTGTTCATAATTATATATTATATATCATTGTATCTATTATGTATTTACACTATTATGTAATATAAATGCTGTTTTATTATTTCTATGTACACATACATATAGTTTTATTTATTTTTGACACAGCTGTATACGGATAGGAGGGCTTCCCGGGTGGCACTAGGGGTGAAGAGCCTGCCTGCCATTGCAGGATACAAGAGATGCATGTTCGATCACTAGGTCGGGAAGATTTCCTGGAGGAGGACATGGCAACCCGTTCTAGCATTCTTTCCTGGATTCCATGGACAGAGGAGTCCGGTGGGCTACAGTCCACCAGTCACCAGGAGTCGGACAGGACCGAAGCGACTTAGCATAGCACAGCATGTGTGGGTAGGATTGTCATATTCTTTTTAAGTTATCCTTCAGTCTCATATATAACCAAATAACATTTGGAAATATGACAGAATATTCATAATATTTCATAATTTGATAATTTTTCTATGAAGTGAACATTTGATATTGATATTGACTATCCACAGGTATTCTACTTTGTTTCCAAGCTTTTACATTGTATATCATTTTGGATGAACATCCTTAATCAAAACATTTGTTTATATACTTTTATTTAGATTTCTTGGTGAGAGGTAATGAACATTTTAGAAAAAATAAAGATAAAGAGTGTATCTCCCAAATTATTCACCCTCCCCCTAAATGTCCAACTTTTCAAAAAGTGTATGAGAGAACTCATCTTATTCCAACCTTTCTGAAATTGAATATTACCATTAAAACTTTTTTCATAATCTCTCAAACAAGAAAGTTATATTTTTGCTTTAATTTTAGTTTAATTATTAAGATGAACAATTTAAACAGTTTTATTAATCATCTGTAGTTCCTCTTCTGCAGTAGTCATGTTAAAACTATCTTTCTGCTAAATTTTAGCATTTTTCTTATCCACTTATGTGGATTCTTTCTATAATAATTTATTGTCCCTCTTCTCTTGTATTTGTTGTAATTATGTTTCTTATTTGCACTTTTAAAATTAGGTTTGTGATTAACATCTTCAAACTCATATTTACTATTTATGTTCTTCTTTTGTATTTCATGTTGATTCAGATTTGGGAAGTGACTGATTTCAAGACCATATATATGTTTTCCTATAATTTTATATCCATTCTGGCTTTTATCTTCTAATAAAATTATTTAATATATTAGAATTTCAGTGTTTCTTATGAAGTGAAGCTCCAAAATTCAAATTTATAATATCAAAATTAAGAAGGAAAGTGAACCCACACTCTGATTTATATGTAATTGTATTTAAAATTTCTTTGTAACTGTACTTAAAACCCAAAAGTGACTATCCATAAACACAGATCTACTCTTCCTATTTTTAAGTGGAACAATATTTCAAAGAATGGTATCATTTTGAAATGTAGGAAAAACAAATGTAAATTATAAAATTCCTTTTGAGAGACAGGATTAAAGGTAAAGTGAGATTTAATATGGCCAGTAGCCATTTTCTCTCCCTATCAACTGAGGGTTGAGACCAGAGAGTAAATGCGGTGAGACTGATCTGAAAATACTACCCGATCTGGTAAGGGTGTGATTTTTTTAAAACCCACAAGATTAGAATAGTTAACTCATGTGAGTAATGTACAGATGCGAAGATTAATGCTGCTGCTGTCTTTTCAGCCAGGCTGTCTCCTCTGCTGATGGCATTTATGTAGGACTGGCCAGCTTTGATGAATAGTTTGCAATAATAACAGGTGGACTGAGTTAATCAAAATGGCCACATTTATAGTAGAAATAATCCCCAAGGGCTGTTTAATTGTCTGCATGTCTGAATGTTCTGATATGACTTTTTTTTTCTCTTGCCATCTTCAACAATAAAACTCAATGTGAGGAACGTAGAGACAGGTGCAGAAAGTAGGCTAAGAACCACACGGGTCTGAAACCAGGACAATTGTCTCTGTTGATGATGCCTCTAACAGACACTGAAGATAAACTACAAGACAACGAAGGCTTATTGTCTCTTATTTGGTGTCCCATGGCTGAAATAGGCAGTGTTTCTGATGGATATATTTGTGGAGCTTTTTCAGATAAAGAGAATCATGTAAGTTAGGGCTTTTCTGGCATAGATATGATCTGGCATCAACACACTAGGATCTTTTTGTGTCTACATGTAACTCATGCCCAGGACCCTGGAGGGCACGTATGCCATGGAATTTTTTGCTGGGCTTTCAGTGCTCTGGAGGATTTACATTAGTGAGACAAATGGCTAATTCACTACAGCCAAATGTTGCACATTTCATGATTAAAGACAAGCCTCCCAGGACTGGGCTTCATTTATTTCTCCCACAGTGAAATATGTGTGGATTTCTATTTTTTCATTACTACATAAATACAAGCAGTTTACAAAATGCTGGAGGAATTATTGAAGTGAAATCTTCCATTTAAAGACAATGAAAGGAATTTTCCTACTGTTTTTTCTTTGTAAAAGCATATTTCATTTCGTGCCCAGTCGTGTCTGACTCTTTTGTGACCCCATGGAGAATGCCTCTTCTGTCCCTGAAATTTTCCAGGAAAGAACACTGGAGTGGGTTGCCATTTTCTCCTCTAGGGGATCTTCCTGACCCAGGGATCAAACCCATGCCTCCTGCATCTCCTGCATTTTCAGGCTGATTCTTTACCTCTGAGCCACCTGGGAAGCCCTTAAAGCACCTGCCACCATACAATGACTTAATGAAAATAAAAAGATCTATTTAATTGCATTACTTAAAAAGTGAAATGAATAAAATTCAGCACACCCACTCATTAAGTCAGCTGGCATTAGAGGCTACTGGAGAAATTTGTGTCACTAATCACCCCAACTAACTGCAGTGTTTGCGGCTCCCCCGGTGGCTCAGTTCATAAAGAACCTGCCTGCCAATGCAGGAGACACAAGAGGTGTGGATTCAAACCCTAGGTGGAGACCCCATGGAGAAGGAAATGGCAGCCTACTCCAGTGTTCTTGCCTGGAGAATCCCATGGACAGAGGAGACTGGTGGGCTGCGGTCCATGGGGTCACACAGAGTTTGGACATGACTGAGCACGCACACGGTACACAGGTCAGCAGGGTTCATTGCAGCGCTATTTGCCAGTTCATGGAAGCAGCTTAATGCCCATCAACAGATGGGTGGGTAAAGATGTGGTACATGTATACCACGGAATACTACTCATCCATAAAATGAATAAACTAGTGCTATTTGCAGAGACTTGGATGGACCTAGAGACTTCATACAGAGTGAAGTAAGGCCAAATGAGGAAAGCAAATATCATATAATATTGCTTATCTATGGAGTCTAGAAAAATAATATAGGTGAACTTCCTTGTGAAGCAGAGATAGAGACAGATGGGAGAGAACAAATATGTGGACACCAAAGAGCGAAGGCGGGGTGGGACCAATTAGGAGATTGGGATGGACATAGATACTCTACTACTTACAAAGTAGACAGTTAATGAGAACCTACTGCATAGCACAGCGAACTCTATCCAATACTCTATGGTGACCTAGATGGCAAGAAAAGCTAAAAAAGAGGGGATATATTTATACTATATATATAGAGAGAGAGAGTTAAAAAGAGGGGATATATAACAGATTCACTTTGCTATGCAGCAGAAACTAACAACATTGTAAAGCAACTATGCACCCATCAAAATTGGTAGAGATGGCATTAGATCATAACATCAAGGTTGTTGGTTTAGTTCACATGATTATACCGTAAACCTTTCAGGTTATCAAACTATTCATCTGTCTGTTCACCTTCCCCAGGAATTCTTCAGTGGCCCCCTTGAGCTCGCTCCCAGGAATCAGGAATTCAGTCGTTCACAAGACAAAGGGTGAGCTCCCTGGAACTGACTGTGAAGGCAGCAGTTAAAAATAGAGCTCTGTATTTCATCCATTGGAATGAAGGCTTTTGTACCTCAATAAAACATCACCCAGGCATATTTACGGGGTTCCATTTCCAAACTATTCTGTACCTTTGGTCTATGTGTCTTTCTCTTCATCAATACCATACAATTTGATTTTAGCAACTCTATAACTCTTGGATTCAGGTAGAGTAACCCCTCCTCTTTATTCTTCTTTTTAACAATTTTAGCTTGGATTAATTTAAACATTTTATTCTTTCCTAATATATATGTTTAATATCATAAAATTCCCTCTCAGCATTGTTTTAACTGTATCCCACAGATATTCCAGTTTCTTCAGCTTTATATATATATATAACTTTTAGAATAATCTTGTCTAAAAGTAACTATACAACATTTTACTAGGATTTTGAAAGAAATTAGTTACGCCTATGTTTCAATTTCAGGAAAATTGTTACCTTCGTTATGTGAGTTTTCCAATCAATGAACAAGATGTGTCCCCCGAGTTATTTAGATATTTGATTTCTTTAAATCGAGTTGTATAGTATTTAGCATACAAGTGCTATATATTCATTAGTTTACACATTATTATTTTATTTTGTAAGTTACCATCAATGGTATTCTATTTTAAATTTAAGTCTAAGGGCTCATTGCTAGCATATAAAAACTCTATTGAATTTTGAATATTTATATCCTACATTCTTGCTGAAAATATCTGACTTCTGGCAATATTCTTGTAATTTATTTGGTTTATTCAACAGAGATAATTGTGTAATCTGAAAAGAGAAAGTTTTATTTCTTATTTAAGATCTGTATGCCTTTTACTTATTTAGCTCACTCTTTTTCACTGGCTAGAACTTCCGGCTAAAATGATGTATTATTTTTAATGATGGCAGCATTAACAGATATCAGGGTCTTCTTCCAGATCTCAAGAGAAATGAATTCAAGGTTTTACATAGTATAAGCTATAGTTGTTTTGCAACTACCTTTATTAAACTGAAGAATTTTACTCATATTTTTCTAAGGGTTTTTATCATGAATGTGTGCTCAATTGTGGGTTTATTCTTTTTTCAGTACTATGAATTTTTGCTTTACAGCGCTCAGTTTTGTCCGACTCTATGAAACCCCATGGACTGCAGCATGCCAGGCCTCCCTGTCCATCACCAGCTCCCGGAGCTTGCTGAAACTCAAGTCCATAGAGTCGGTGATGCCATCCAACCATCTCATCCTCTGCTGTCCCCTTCTCCTGCCTTTAACCTTTCCCGGCATCAGGGGCTTTTCAGATGAGTCAGTTCTTCACATCAGGTGGCCAAAGTATTGGAGTTTCAGCTTCGTCATCAGTCCTTCCAATGAATATTCAGGACTGATTTCCTTTAGGATGAACCGGTTGGATCTCCTTGCAGTCCAAGGGCCTCTCAAGAGTCTTCTCCAACACCACAGTTCAAAAGCATCAATTCTTCAGTGCTCAGCTTTCTTTATGGTCCAACTCTCACATCCATACATGACCACTGGAAAAACCATAGCTTTGACCAGACTGACCTTTGTTGGCAAAGTAATGTCTCTGCTTTTCTTGTTTGTTTGTTTTAATATGTTTTTAGGATTACTGGGTATTATTCCTGGTTGATTGACCCTTTCATCATTATATAACATACAACCCCCACATTTTTGGTTTAATGGGTTCTTTTTCCTTCCTGATGTTCTGAGTGTGCTAAGTATTTTTCAAATTATTTATACTGGGGAACTGCTTTTAGCTATCCTTTTATGCCAGGTCTTCTGACCAAAAAAAAAAAAAAAAAAAAAAAAAAAAATAAACCTCTTTATATTCTTTCTTTTGAGAATATCTTCATTTCTCCTTCATTCCTCAAGGACATTTTTACTGAATGTAAAGCTCCAGATTTATAGTTCTTTTCTCTCAGCATTTGAAAAATAAGCTTCTTTCTTTTGGCCTTTATGGCTCTCTTGGTAAGACCCAGTCATTTGATGTTTTCTTTGTAGATAAATTGTTGTTTCTCACCCACTGATTTCAAATTTTTTTTTCTTTGTCTTTGGTGTCACGTATTCAGTTATAATAAACCTGAATTTTTTTAGTTCCTCTGGTTTTAGTTTCACCTAGCTTCCTTGCATCTATAGTTTTCTGTCTTTTACTACATGTGAGTTCTTTGCCATTATTTTTTAAAGTATTTTTCATTCCCTCCCACTTTCTCCTCTATTCCCAGGATTTTGATGGCATGAACGTATATTTTGTTACAGTCCCACAGGTCCTAGATGTTCCTTTTTTAGCTTATTTACGCTCTGTAGCTTAGACTGGATAAATTCTAGTGTTCTGTCTTCAAGCTCATCAATTCTTTCCTCTCTCACCTGGCTGCAGGTTGAATGTGTGCCCCCTCACAGTTCTCAAGGTGAAGCCCTAGCCTGTGATCATTCGTGGAGATGGGGTCTTTAAGGAAGTAAAGTCGCATACGGGCGGGGTCCTGATCCAAAGGCAGTAGCGTCCTTATGAGAAAGGACCCCAGAGAGCACCTCCGCTCCTCTCTCTCCCTCTCTTCTCAACACACCTGTGCTTTTGCAGAGGACAGGCCATGTGAGAACTTGAACAAGAAGGCAGCTTTCTGCAAGCTGAAGAGAGAGGAGAGGCTCTCTAGAAAAGAAACCAGCTGAAACCTTTATCTTAGACTTCCAGCCTCCAGAAATGTAAAAAATAGATTTCTGCTGTTTAAGCCACCAGGCTGTGGTAGTCTGTTTTGACAGCCTGGGTAAACTGAGGCATCCCTCCATTCTTCCACTGAACCCTCTGTGGAGTGGTTTATTTCAGTTAGTGGCGCTGGCATGGCTATTGAGGAAGAATAAGCATGCACTGAAGTAGTGAGGAATGCAATTCATGAGTAAGGCAAACTCATCATGTAAACATCAGCTATTATGCAGCTTTTATCTAAGACAAAAAAAAAAAAAATCATGGGACCTTAAGACTTGAGTTTTCAGGCCTTTGGAAATTATCTAAAACCTTTCAATTAAAGGTATGACACAAATATGATTGATTAGCCAATTATTCGAGGGACTATCATTGCTATTCAGTATTCTCTCTTAAATACCTAATATTTTAACAAGTTTCTGTACTATATGTATACATTCAATAAATTAGTATTTATTGAAGACAACTTATTTTCCTGAAACCATGGATAGTCTTTTTGACTGTGTTACATTTGTAGTCTTATAGTAATTATTTCTGATTACACCCAGAAAAGGGAGTCTTTCATATTTAGCATGGATGCTGAGGCTACTGGCCTCATTCCTAATTTTGTTTAATATCTCTCTTCTCTACTTTTAGTGGGAGCTGTTTCTTGCTCTTATTTATGACTATGAAAGAAATAAATACCATTAAGTGCATGCAGTGTACGGCTTCCCTTTGTCTCTATCTTTGTATAGAATTTATCCTGAAAAATAAAACGTATCCCTAAGAAAACAGGTTTCCTGATCCCTGTGGGTGGTCTGAGTCTTCCTGTGGCAGCTGGTAAGCCTAGCCCACTGCTGTGGGGCACCAGGGGAACCACTAGAAAGAGCCAGTTACAAGGACTTATTTTCCATTTGTTTTTTTACCCCAAATTGACTGGGGGAAAAAAAACAAACTACAATACTTAGTTTGGCAAGCAGAAAAAGGAAAATGCAAGATTTAAATTATTGGTTCATAAAATAAGGCACAGACAATTCAGTTCATTATTCACCGTGGTTGGTCATCGTCTGCTGGCAGGCAGAAGTGTTGTGCATCCAGAAGCTGAGATAGGAGGGAAGAGCCACTGACTGGGAAACCAGTTCCCCTGTCTGAATTATTTTCATAGCACTTCTCTACCCACTAGCTTCGTAGATAATCTATAAATAGTGCACCACAAACTTCAGATTTTCATTGCATTTGCTTTTATTTTTGCAGTAGATAAAGTTTTCAACCATGCTGAGATAAAAGTTTTAAGTATTGTATTGTTTCCGATTTATAGTTTTGTCACAATTGTGGGTAATAAGGCATGTTGGCAGTCTAATATTCAAATTAGATATATTATGCATTGGTAAAGGACTGAACCAAGAAGAGGTAAAGATACCGTGAAATTCTTCAATCTTAAAAACTTCTGAAAATTTGAATATATATATATATGCATATATACTGTGCATTGTAACACTCCAGTGGCTCAGAGGTTAAAGGATCTGCCTGCAATGCGAGAGACCTGGGTTCGATCCCTGGGTTGGGAAGATCCCCTGGAGAAGGGAATGGCTACCCACTCCAGTATTCTGACCTGGAAAATTTCATAGACAGAGGAGCCTGAGAGGGTACAGTCCATGAGATGGACATGACAGGGCAACTTTCACTTAATAATAATATAAATATAGGAAAAAGAGCCAAAAGAGTCCAGTTCTCAAAATTCAGAGTCTTCACGAGACGTAGACTCAGAATCAGACTTCAGATTTTGAAGGCCCCACCCATTCAAAGTTTTAGCTAGTACCGTGGGGTCATTTACTGATTCATTTAAAAAAATATTTATTGACCATGTACAATGAGCTGGAGACTGTTTTGATGTTAAGGGTCAATGAATTTCAGGGCTAAATCTCAGGAATACCTTGTCCCTAAGGAGCAACTAAAATATGAGAAATCCGTGATCGTGAGATACAGCCCTGCTGACACGCTTCCCTCCCGCTTCTAGACGTGCAAATCCTGTTAAAGATAGGGTTGCTTTTCCCTAAAGTTTTCATCACAGAACCAGTCTAAAATGCACTTTCCTCATCAGAGATATGAAGAAGAGGGCTTGAAAATGGCCATCTATGGTGGTGTTGTGGGTGGCTCTCTAGGGGTTGAGAAATGTGTCCAAGAAAAGCGTTAATAGTGAGGAGAAATTTGCTGGGGAGTCAACATATATGCATGAAAGCTGCGGTATACTGTCACCTACTGCTAAATGAAAACCCACCCAGAACCTGTTGGCTCGATTGGCAGTGAATTTTCTGCTGGTCTTGATGGGCTCTCTTCTAGGGCTGTATCAGCTGGCAGCTTGACTTGGGCAAGGTTCCATGGCAGCCTCATCTGCACTGCGGGAGGTGGCTATCACATGAATCTCCTTGGAGATGTCGGGAAGGGGCTTGAAAAGGGCCATTATGCCTCAATAAAGTTGTTTAAAAATATGATCTAAAAACATTAGGCTTCCTTGGTGGCTTAGCTGGTAAAGAATCTGTCTGCAATGCAGGAGATCCCATTTCAATTCCTGGGCCAGGAAGATCCCCTGGAGAAGGGAAAGGCTACCCACTCCAGTGTTCTGGCCTGGAGAATTCCATGGACTGTATAGTCCATCGGGGTCACAAAGAGCGACTTTCACTTTCACTTTGATAAGCATTGAGTGAATGGATTTTATTTTTAATGATATTGAATCAAAGGTTATGGGCTTTTATTTGTGCCAAGACATTCTTGAAAGCTTCTCTAAAAATGAATAATCAGAGAATCTAAACAGTCAAAATAAACAGGGACTCTCTGTGACTTTCGTGGTATGATTTGGGAACTGACAACTTGGCCATTGATTCTGAGGCCTAAGGGAGAGTCAGTCGTTTCATAGGCCCAGCAAACAAATCAGGTCTCAGTGGACTTGGAGATTGGGGGGCTGACCAGTATCCACTGGCTGTGCTTGGTCAGAAGGTACACTGGCCTGACCTCAGCCCATCCTCACCCAGAATTAACTTAATTGGGCCAGAGGTCTGATGAGACAGTTTTGATTTGATGGCTCACACAACACAAATATGGCATAATTGCAGATTTATAAATATACAGAAAAATAAGGACATTGCATATTGTTCAAAGAAGAAGAAAACAGAAAGTATTCCAGTTCGCATAAGCAATTGTTTCAAATTTTGTTCATCAGAGCGTTCTTTGTACCAGTAACTTAAATATCTTGTTTTTCTTCATTTAAAATTTGCTCCCAGTTTTTTGGTGTGTTTCAGTTCAGTTCAGCCGCTCAGTCGTGTCCAATTCTTTGCGACCCCATGAACCACAGCACGCCAGGCCTGGTGTGTTTAGTTGGTATTAAACTTTATATTTCATTAATAATTCATGTTTGGGTCATCATATCCAGATTAAGAAAAAATTACCTTAGCAATTAAAATATAACAGATGCCTTTTGGAATGCTTTAAATAATTTTTGAATAAATTTTCGGTTGCCACTAAAGCCAAAATTGTGAAAAATGCACACTATACTATAGGTAATTTCCACTTCTAGGGCCATTTCTTTGGTTATATAACCAACATATATTACTTCAGAACATGTTACCATGGTTATTTCAGGTAATTCCAGGCTATTAGTACTTTTAAAATAAAAGTAATTTTTCGGCAGTGGTTGAATAAAATTGTTCAAGAAAGAAATGCCCATGGAGCATTTCACTTAGCACCCCTGATGGGAGGTGGGAAGAGCAGGCGGGGGCACCGTTCCCTCTTTAGACCTCTCCCATCTTCACTAAAATCATGACAACAGGATAGAATCTCCCACATCTACAGATAAGCCGCTGTACGTGAGCCAGAAGCAGCAACAGATGGAAAATAAGCTCGAAAGCTGAGCGTTCCCTCTGCTTCTGGGTATAAAAGCAGTGACAGAAAAATGAACGCTAGCAAAGCCCAGAAAAAGGAAGCACTGAGCAGACGCCTGTTTGTTGCTGCCGTTGTTACTGTTTATTTGTTTATCTGTCTCACTTTCTCCACTGCTGACACACAGGCTGACATAAAGTCGGAGAGCAGATGAGTGCTTAGGAACAGATATCTGAAATAATATTGCAAGAGTTGACTCTGAGCCGGAAAGGGTCTTTAGTGCACGCTGGATGTCCAAGGACAGAGGGACACGTGGACAGCTGAAATGCTGGCTGGATTTGATCACTTTGAAACAGGACGGGGTTTCTTCCAACCACAAGTGAGCTTTTAGCTATAGCCCAATGTATCAGGCTTCTGATCTTCGTCTTACTTGGTGACAGTCTGTAAACATCTGAAACCAAATTTCTGCCCTCCCCCACCCCAGGAACCTGGAATAGAGAGTATGGTTGTAGCAACGCAGAGCAGACACAGGTCCTTGAACAGCTTAAATTTCTGGTGACTTTTCTTTTAAAATTTTTTGTTTTAGTTAGTTTCAGGTGTACAACAAAGTGATTCAGTTATACATATACATACATTATTCTTTTTCAAATTCTTTTTCCATTAAAGTTGTTACACAACATTAAGCAGAGTTCCCTGCACTATACAGCCGGTCCTTGCTTGTTGTTATAGTTGTTCAGTTGCTAAGTTGTGTCTGACTGCAGGCTTCCCCATCCTTTACCGTCTCCCAGAGTTTGCTCAGATTCATGTCCGTTGAGTTGGTGATGCCATCCAACCATCTCATCCTGTGTTGCCCACTTCTCCTCTTGCCCTCAACCTTTCCCATCATCAGGGTCTTTTCCAATGAGTTGACTCTTCTCAGCAGGCAGCCGATTGGAGCTTCAGCTTCAGTCCTTCCAGTGAATCTTCTGAGTTCATTTCCTTTAGGGTTGACTGGCTTGATCTCCTTGCTGTCCAAGTTTCTTGAGGATTATCTATTATTCTTCTTCCACTGATGGTTCCTTAGCCTTCCTTTCTTGCTCTTCTCACTCATCTGATTCAAATTTTATTAACATGGTGTTGTGTCTTATGTACTTACATAAGCAGTAGTAAATGTTTCATGAAGCAGGTTGTGGTAGGAATTTATAAAAAGAATAGAAATCAGGAAACACGACTGTTGAGACAACACCAAAGTGAAGTAAACGCCACAGGTACCACATAAATACACAAATGTGCACGATTGCCCAACACCACCTTGGTTACCTACCAGCATCTGTACTTATCTACAGAGCAAGTGTTGTCATCTAAGGATTTGTAAATGAATGAAAAGAATATTTATATGTATAACTGAATCACTTTGTTTCACAGCAGAAATTAAGACAATATTGTAAATCAATTATACTTCAAAATAATTTTTTAGAAAGGAGAAAAAATTTAAAATAAATTATTGCTAAAATATAGAAACTATCATGTCCATAAATATTTACATACTTAAATTTTACTCATATTAAGTAGCAGGGTTTTCCAGGAAAACTTCACAATCTAACACATCTTATTGGAAAACCCTAAATCTATGAACCTTTGTCATAATGCTGACATTGATGGAGAGTCTATTTGGACAGATATCAATAACATGTCCACTACCCTATAACATGTACATCTTACTGAATCTATGGGTGAATGGTACCTGGCTCACTGTACTGTTTTCCTCCATTCAGAGACAGGGAGGAAGCCTGATGCAAAACAAACAAACAATGGTTTGTTCAGATCAACATGTGGACACATTAGGGCAACGTAACTGAATTTTCTGTCTGTTTCCTCATGTGCAAATAGTTCCTGACAAAGACCCTCCCAGGGCTGCTCTGAAGTTCAAAGCAAAAAAGTAATTTGCCATTACCTGTTTATGCTCTATTAACATGAATGGCCAAGTTAGTAACAAAAAAGACAGTGGAAAACTCTTCATTTTCCTTACGAAATAAACTCAAAACACACACACACAACCAATTTCCCTTTCACATAAGTATTTGGACAGAATATGTTTGAATTGCTTATCTGGATTCCATCTTCACAACTCTCTCTCATTTTCTTCTTCTTCTTTTTCTTTTCTTTTTTCTTGTTTTGCCTCGATCACTTTTCTAACTTAGACCTATCAATTTTACAGGATGCTTACTGACCAAAGTCTTTAAACAAGACTCTGTTGAGTCAGACTGTTTCAAAGAATGTTGCAGAGAGTGTATCAAAAGGGTATACAATTCCAGCTCAATTTTAATAACATTGTGCTTTATTATAATTATAAAATATGTTCAAAAGCAGTTGCAAAATTAAAGGAAAAATTGAACAAGACATCATAGCAGCCATCGGATAATTGAAAAGGAATGTTGCTTGAATGGATCCAAAAGATGTTGGCAATTTGATCTCTGGTTCCTCTGCCTTTTCTAAATCCAGCTTGAACATCTGAAAGTTCTTGGTTCACATAGTGTTGAAGCTTCACTTGGAGAATTTTGAGCATTACTTTGCTAACATGAGATGAGTGCAATTTTGTGGTGGTTTGAGCAGTCTTTGGCATTGCCTTTCTTTGGGATTGGAATGAAAACTGACCTTTTCCAGTCCTGTGGCCACTGCTGAGTTTTCCAAATTTGCTGGCATATTCAGTGCAGCACTTTCACAGCATCATCTTTTAGAACTTGAAATAGCTAAGCTGGAATTCCATCACCTCCACTAGCTTTGTTTGTAGTGATGCTTCCTAAGGCCTACTTGACTTCAAATTCCATGATATCTGGCTCTAGATAAGTGATCTCACCATTGTGTTTATTTGGGTCATTAAGATCTTTTTGTATAGTTCTTCTGTGTATTCTTGCCACCTCTTCTTAATATCTTCTGCTTCTGTTAGGTCCATACCATTTCTGTCTTTTATTGTGTTCATTTTTGCATGAAATGTTCCCTTGGTATCTCTAATTTTCTTGATGAGACCTCTAGTCTTTCCCATTCTATTGTTTTCCTCTATTTCTTTGCACTGACCACTTAGGAAGGCTTTCATATCTCTCCTTGCTATTCTTTGGAACTCTGCATTCAGATGAATATATCTTTCCTTTTCTCCTTTGCCTTTAGCTTCTCTTCTTTTCTCAGCTATTTGTAAGGCCTCCTCAGACAATATTTTGCCTTTCTGCATTTCTTTTTTTGCAGGATGGTCTTGATCACTCCCTCCTATACAGTGTCAGGAACCTCCGTCCATAGTTCTTCAGATAATCTATCAGATCTAATCCCTTAAATCTATTTTTCACTTCCACTGTATAATCATAAGGGATTTGATTTAGGTCACACCTGAATAGTCTAGTGGGTTTCCCTACTTTCTTCAATTTCAGTCTGAATTTGGCAATAAGGAGTTCATGATCAGAGCCACAGTCAGCTCCTGGTCTTGTTTTTGTTGACTGTATACAGCTTCTCCATCCTTGGCTGCAAAGAAAATAATCAGTATTTCAGTATTGACCATCAGGTGATGTCCATGTGTGGAGTCGTCTCATGTTGTTTGAACAGGGTATTTGCTATGACCAGTCCATTCTGTTGGCAAAACTCTGTTAGCCTTTGCCCTTCTTCATTTTGTACTCCAAGGCCAAACTTGCCTATGACTCCAGAATTCCCTTGACTTCCTACATTTGTATTCCAGTTTCCTGGGCTGGAAGAAGCACAAGCTGGAATCAAGATTGCTGGGAGAAATATCAATAACCTCAGATATGCAGATGACACCACCCTGATGGCAGAGAGTGAAGAGGAACTAAAAAGCCTCTTAATGAAAGTGAAAGCAGAGAGTGAAAAAGTTGGCTTAAAGCTTAACATTCAGAAAACTAAGATCATGGCATCTGGTTCCATCATCTCATGGGAAATAGATGGGGAAACAGTGGAAACAGTGTCAGACTTTATTTTGGGGGGCTCCAAAATCAATGCAGATGGTGACTGCAGCCATGAAATTAAAAGACACTTACTCCTTGAAAGGAAAGTTATGACCAACCTAGATAGCATATTAAAAAGCAGAGACATTACTTTGCCAGCAAAGATCCGTCTGGTCAAGGTTATGGTTTTTCCAGTGGTCATGTATGGATGTAAGAGTTGGACTATAAAGAAAGCTAGCACCGAAGAATTGATGATTTGGAACTGTGGTGTTGGAGAAGACTCTTGAGCGTCCTTTGGACTGCAAGGAGATCCAACCAGTCCATCCTAAAGGACATCAGTCCTGGGTGTTCATTGGAAGGACTGATGCTGAAGCTGAAACTCCAGTACTTTGGCCACCTCATGTGAAGAGTTGACTCATTGGAAGAGACCCTGATGCTGGGAGGGGTTGGGGGCAGGAGGAGAAGGGTATGACAGAGGATGAGATGGCTGGATGGCATCACCAACTTGATGGGCATGAGTTTGAGTAAACACCGGAAGCTGGTGATGGACAGGGAGGCCTGGCGTGCTGTGATTCATGGGGTCGCAAAGAGTCAGACATGACTGAGTGACTGAACTGAACTGAACTGATGATGAAAAGGACAACTTATTTTGGTATTAGTTATAGAAGGTCTTGTAGGTCATCACAACCATTCAACATCAGTTTCTTCAGCATTAGTGGTTGGATAAAGTTCGCTTCAAATCAAGGTAAATTATAATGCTCAGTTACAATAGTATTGTCTTTACAACTCAAGGTAATCAAGTTTGTCAAGTTTGGCATTTTATATGAGAGTCCTTTTGTTCTCTATAATATCTGTGCCATGTTGACCATGATATTTATATTAATAACATGGTATTAGAGATTGAATGTAGTCACTTGACCAGCAATTTTGGTTAAAGAAAAACTACATTGGATTTCCAATATGGAAATCCAATCAATCCAATCCAATCCAATCCAAATCAATATGTATCAAACCAATGTATCAATATGTAGGTGTGGAAGCACAAATGCAAAATATGTGCTGAAATGACAAAGGGCAAACAACTACCTAATGAGGACAATTTTTAAATATCATTAGAAACATGTTTATATAAAAGTGTTAGTTGCTTAGTCATGTCCAACTCTTTGCAACCTCATGGACTGTAGCCCACCAGGTTCCTCTGTGCATGGACTTGTCTAGGCAAGAATACTGGAGTGGGTTACCATTCCCTTCTCCAAGGGATCTTTCCAAGCCAGAGATCAAATCCCATTCTCCAGCATTATAGGCAGTTTCTTTACAGTCTGAGCTGCCAGGGAAGCCCCTCTTTATAGAACATTGTGTAAATAAATTGTTTCAAAGCCTACATGAAGAGAACTGCTTCCTGTGTAAATGTTAATTTATCTGTATCAGTCCAAATGGAAAGAGAAAATCCATTACAAAAGAAACAAAAAGTAATTATAGAGTATCACAAAGCTTCAAACAACAGCCACAACAACAAAAATATATTCTTTCAGTCCTATCACTTTTTAGTCAATTTATGTTTAATGTGCTTTGAAGTTCTGCTACTAGATACACGCAGCAGTAGCACTGTTATATAATATTTTGACATGTTTATCACTATTTGTTTTATACCTGATACTGGTTTTTAATACAAATTTACTTTGTCTAATACTAATATAGCCAATATAACTTTCTTTGATTGGTGTTTGTATGGAATATCTTTCTTCATTCTTTTATGCTTAATCTATAATTAAACAGGAATTATTTGCTTATTCATTTAAGGCAGATTTCTTATTTAAAAAATATAATTGTGTGTCTTGCTTCATAGAGTATTTGATTTCTTTTTTAAATTAGTATGTTTAAATAATTTATATTTGGACTTCTCTGGTGGCCCAATGGTGTATTACTGAGTAATATACCACAGCAACGTATATTACAATCTATGTTGCATATTAACACATAAGTATGAAATTTAAAAAATGGTACCAATGATTCCACAATCAGCACAGCAAAGGAGACACAGACATAAAGAACAGACTTCAGAGCTCAGCAAGGGAAAGCAAGGGTGGGATGGTTTGAGAGAATAGCACTGAAACAGGTACAATGCCATGTGTGACATAGATGACCAGGTTAAGTTCCATGCAGGAAGCAGGCTACTCACAGCTGGTGCTCTGGGCAACCCAGAGGGCTGGGACAGGGAGGGAGGTGGGAAGGGTTTCAGGACGGGGGGACACGTGTATACCTGTGTATACTGGCCAATTCATACTGATGTGTGGCAAAAACTATGTGTAAAGTATTATCTGATTAAAATAAATAGATTAATTAATAAGAAATATTATTTAAACAAATAATAAATTTAAACTGATTATAATCAAGCTTGTTTCTACAAAAATAAAAGAGAAAAAAATAAAAACTGTGGTTTGTTTAGTAAATAAAGGTCTATTAGAAAAATAAAGAGATAGTTAACTGACATGGATAAAAGTAACTTAGGAGAAGTATCATCCAAACTCAATGAGTAAACTTATTTGGATTCTGATTCAAATGAAACAACTATAAAGTTGCAATTGAGACAGTTGGGTCATTTTATGATACATGGTGAAGTCTGCAAAAAGATAATTTACATTTTTTAAATATAAGAAAAATTTTGAGTTTTTTGAAAATCATATTTATTAGAGATGTATGCTATCGTACTCAAAAATGCAATTACATGATTAATAAATTTCTTTAGAATATTCTGGCAAAGTGAAATTTAGAGGGTAGTTTTAAAAAAGGGACAAAATGATAAGCTTTGAATTTAAATGTTGTATCTATATAAATTAATTATATATTCTCTTCATTTTTATATACAGTTAATAATTTCTAAAACTAAAAAAAAATTGTACATATATATATACGTGCACACATGCATAATTCTGATACATATATACATGAAATAGTAGGAAAAATAAAAAAAAACTTATGGAAGAAAACTAGTACCTCAAAACTTCTTAATTTGGGATCCATCTACAAATACTAGATACTGAAATACAGAAATGTAATAAATGAGGAAGAACTTACTGAAGAATGGTAAAAGCACATGTCTTTTTAGAAAATTATCTACACATACTATTGTATCATCAATGAAGACCTAAGTTAGAAAGGTCTCCAAAACTAATCACACTGAAGAAAAATAAATGTTAATGTTCTGGTCATGTGTCATAAAATTACATTGTATACTGAATGATCAGCAAACAGGAAAATTTGTAATGGAGTTCAAAAGTAATATGTGAGGATATAAGACAACATTTGGCAAATGCAGATGATTTACTGAGATTGTGAAGAGTATACGGAAAGACATGCTTCATTATTTCCCATGAATAAAATTCTAAAAGAAATAAAACTAGTTTTCAGTGGCTTACTTTCTAAATCACATAATATTTTGTTTGCTTATATTTTTGAAGCTTATATTATTTCTTTTTGAAATTGAGTTCAAGTTATGTTTCATAAGATTAAGCATAGTCACTGAAATTTCTTTCAACCCAGCTATGTTCAATAGAATTGTGTAAGGACAGAAATCTCTCTCCCCCTGTCTTCTTAGAAACCTTGCTTGTGTTTATTTCTTTAAATCCATAGTCCTTGTTTGAACATGGTTTATAGGGTAGGGGACAACCTTTAAACAGCAAAGAAAGGCTAGACTGGTTTACATTTCAAGAGCTCTGAATCAACCTTTTATCTAATGGCAGTCAGAGAGACCATGTTGAAGGCAACAACGAAACCATGGGTTTGCCTGGGCTGAGTGCACTGGATTGCAGGTTTTTCTAAGATGAAAGTCTTGAACAGTCTTTGTCAGGATTCACAGATGAATTTCTTCACAGGTGAAGAAATATGAGGTGAAGAAATATGATATTTAGGTCATTTTGTTGTAACTCATGAATTGCAGTGTTGTTTTGACTCTTCTTTTTTTCAGTAGAGCAGGAGTATGTATTTATTGTTGTTTAGTTGCTGATTGTGTCCAACTATTTCTGACCCCATGGACTGTAGTCCTCCAGGCCGCTCTGTCCATGGGATTCTCCAGGCAAGAATACTGGAATGCATTGCCATTCCCTTCTCCAGGGGATCTTCCTGACCCAGGGGTCGAATCCCTCTCTCTTGCACCTCTTGCTTTGGCAGGAAGATTCTTTACTGCTGAGCTGACAGGGAAGCCTAGTAAAGGCTTAAGTTGCTGTTTAATTCATTTATTGGGTCTACAAGTATTGTGTGTCTCCTGATTTCCTTTTGCATGCACTACTGCTTTGAGGCAGGTAGCAAGGTAGCCCAGCTTTACTCAGGTTACAAGAATTTCCTCCTAGATTCTGAAAACAAGTATGGTGGCTCCATGTCTGCAGTCTTCTTAGTTGACATTTTGTTTTGCATCTTCACCCACTTTTTAATGAGAAGTGAGGAGCATCTATTTTAGATACTGCTGCTTTCCGAACACTATTTTTAAATGCATTAGCTTGTTTTTCTCTAACCTAAATTTTTCTTACTATGTAAGCCATAATCAGAAAAAACCACAGCTCAAAGTCCTTTGGCAAACATTGTTTATTAATTTTCTAGTTACAGAACCAAAATATCAAGGCTATATTAAACAGAGATTTTGGTCATTGTTTTCTCAAAGCAACCAAAATAAATCTCACTGAGGTCTGACTGATTGTATTTGGAAGATATCCCTTCTATAGATCCCTGAGATTTGTAATATATAACTCAAATCCATTATTTGACCTTTCTGCTCTAGATAACATGACAAGAGTGATACTCCAAAGAGAGGAATATTCTCACTGGATGCTCTTGCCCATCACAGTATTTGATTGGTCAAATTAGTGACCTCTTACTTCCAAGAGTGGTTAATGCTTGAAAATAACAGAAATGGCCTTCTCGGCCCTTCATTTATCTCCATGCAAAGGACAAACAAGTGTTTTATCATAAGCCAATTCCAGAATAAAACCACTGTTTAAAAAATGCTAACAATTAGGCAATAATTTCAGAGGTTTTGACTGTAAGTACCCTGTGTGGAACAGATTAAGGGACTACTGTCTATGTATTCCAGGAGAAAACCAATTAAGACAATGATATAATGAGCAACGATGTTCTCTTACATCTGCCCACAAAGCCAATCAACCTAAACTGTTGTAGACTGTATGCTTCTATTCAGTATTCTATATGGACGCCTTGAAACAGCAAATCATGTGTGCAATGCATACACAAGGTGATGTATTTCTGAAGCAACAGTTCTCGGAACCAAAGTTCTTTCTGAATCAAACTATTAATCGCCAACACTTTAGATTTTCAGTCAAGCAGGAAAAAGAACATTTTTAATATTCTGCATGTTATATTTTCTGAATATCTATCTTCATTTTTCATTCCCCAAATTATCTTTCAGCCAATCTGAGCAAACAATTTACTTTACAAAAATCTAAATTGAGCATGGCTGATATTCCTTGAGTTCTTTATTTTTCAAATGTTTAGTTTTTTCTGAATAATAAGAAGGAAAGCATCAATAGTTTGCCAACTGCTTTTCATGTAATTCAGCTCTTCATAAAATATACACAATCTTCACCTTATTTTCACTCAAATATCTAGAATTATTTATAGAAGAAATTACCCTCTCTAAGTGATTTTTCCCTATCTTTGGAGCAAGGTACAAGAACTGTATTTATAACCCAAATCATGATTCACAAAGAAGACTCATTATCCTATCTTTGGGAACCAAAAATATATAAATTGGGGGTATTAATAATTAATGTTTTAGTGCCCTAGGGCCAGATGTATATAGCATTCAGCCATAAAGAGTTTTACTCACTAACACTTTAATTTCTTAAGGACTCCCCAGTATCTCAAACAAATGAAATTTTCCAACACCCCAATCAAGCAAATAAGGGCAAATTAAAATTAGCAATTTTTTGTCTATACTTTCAAAAAATATTTCTTGAGGGGCTTCTGTGTTCTCAGCACAATTCTAAAAAGGCTACATTTCAAAATTATATTTGACACAAAAGTAATGTAATTAACAGGTTTCACTTCCTGTAAGTGTTCTTCAGTCCCTTAATCTAAACCTCAGTTCACCAGGCAGAGTTTTCACAAGAACTGTGTGTGTGTGTGTGTGTGTGTGTGTGTGAAGATACCCCAAAACATAACAAGTGAATAAATCTATCAGTCATGGTAAAGACCCGTGTTCACCTTGGCCCTAATCCTACTACAAACTTTATATTAGCACTTTTTAATCACCTGGTGTGCTATATCAAATTGAATTTAACAGCATTATGAATGCAGGAGTCCCCAGTTCGATCCCTGGGTTGGGAAGATCCGCTGGAGAAGGGGAAGGCTACTCCCTCCAGTATTCTAGCCTGGAGGATTCTGGGGTCGCAAAGAGTCAGACACGACTGAGCGACTCACTTTCATTCTTGCATTTACCTGCAACACATTCTTACATGATGGAAATTTTAAAGATATTACTTTTACTTCCTCATTTATGGTTATATTCATATTTAAATATATTTATTGATCTTTTTATACACCCTGTTTCTTACATACGCTGCTGTTGTTGTTGTTCAGTCACTAAGTCGTGTCCGAGTCTTTGCCACCCCATGGGCCGCGGCACACCAGGCTTCACGGTCCTTCACTATCTCCCAGAATTTGTTCAAACTTATGTTCATTGATTCAGTGATGCTCTCTAACCATCTCACCCTTTGTTGCCCACTTCTCCTCCTGCGCTCAATCTTTCCCAGCATGTCTATTTTCACCCAAACATTAATTAGTATTTTATTTACTAAAATAGTTATTTGTGGTTATATTACACAAATAGTTGTTTGTGCTAAGTATAGCCACCCATTCTGCTAATATTTAAATGTACAAAACATAACACGTGCTCCCTTAGAACTATACTTCTTCCTGCCACAGTAATTCTACATAACATGAAAAAAAAATAAATAAACTCAAATAGGTTCAAATGAATGAAATGATCGTTGTTGTGGGAATTTTTTCAGTGAATCGGGGAGTATTCCGATAATTGACAATATAATAAGAGCCGAGAGCATCAAAAGTAGGCAAATTCTTTAATAATTACTTTAAGAAACATTGTAACTGACTGAGAAAAATAATCAACATTAAATAGTGTTTAATAGTATCCAAGAATCATTAATTGTGATAAGAATGCACTTTGAATGCAATATCTAATTATTAGTGAAAATGGTATATTGAAGACGTGCTAGATTTTAATGGAGTAATATAATGGATGGAATATTAAATAACTTTCTAATTTTATACATAACTAAAGCTTATTGCAGAGAGCTTGGAAATATTGTTTTCACATATGTGTATATTATTAACATATTTTCATACTGTATTTGTCTAGAACATTTTCAGTAACTTACTGCTATTTCAAAAATATCATGATTGAATGCCAAGGATATTTTCGTTTCAAATAGCCCTGCAGTAAGCATCATGGTAAAGGCATCTCTGCACACACCATTTGTATTTTCCTGAGGATATATCTCTAAAAGGGTGATTGCAGAGCCAGATTCCTTTGGTGCATCACCACACTATATATGCTACTTTCCACGTCACAGTTCTCAAGCATCTCTCCAGGCTCCCATACTAATAATCTCATTGTTTATAGATGTCACACCCTTGCTTATCCTTGTGATGGAGATCCTTTCTACAGTCATTGGCTATCTCTATTTATTTTTCTATGGACTTCTTTTTTTCAAGTTTTCTCATGATTTTTATTTATTAATTAGCTTGCAAGCAACCTTTGCAAATGAATGCCACCAATAATTTATTATATGCCTTATATGTAAATTCTCCACTAATAACACTGTGCTACCACTTGTTACACTTTCAAAATAAAAAGTGAGCAGTGCTGCAATTATCTTTCCCATATTTAAGATGTTATTTAACTATAATCTTCCTGGAGCAGCATCTAAACTTTGAAAATTAAGAATAATCCTATCTATGTTACATATTTTGGTTAATATTAGTTTATTAGGTTAATTTTAGGTTATTTGGTCAATATTAGGTTATTGCCTGATTTACATCATTTTCAATTGCATACATGTTTTCCCCATTGAAACCTGTTACCATATTGATGTAACTCATATTTATATAACTTTGAGATGGAATTTTAAGCTGTAAGCAATGCTTGCACGTGACATCTGTATCAGCCCTGTTGCATGTCTCACTGTTGCCATATCCTTAGTTACATAAGCAACGAACAAAGGCTATTACATGATTCTCATGGGCAGGAAAACTGGTATGCAGTCGTCTAATTATAACCACTGTTGGTCTCACCCTTTACAGCTTAGGGACTGTCTATAATGTGATACCGGATGACTACCAGCGCCGTAGCATCAGTAGTGAACAGCAAGAGATGCCAAGTGGAATTGACATAAACACCTCACTATGTATAAAATGCATCATTAATAAGAACCTGCCATACAGCACAGGGAACTTTACTTCATACCCTTTAAAGGAATATGTGGGAAAGAATCTTTAGAAAGAAAGAGTGGATATATGTATATGTTCAACTGAATCACTTTGCTGGACTCCTGAAACTAACACAGCCTTGTGAATCAACTGGACGCCAATAAATTTTTGTTTAAAAGAGAGAAATGATCAGCTGTGACGTATGCAAGAGAGAGCAGATGAAGTGGGGACGAAAGAGAATGCTTAGAATTGGTACCAAAGAGGTTCCTAAGCCACATGGGATGGTTTGGTGGTGAGAAGAATGACAATCTCTCACGCAAAAGACACATGAGTGATCCTGCTTCTTGAAGCAGCATCCCAAAGGGAGCAGGCGATAAGGAACAAGGAGACATCGGGAAATGGCAGGTGGGCTGGAGAAGGGAAATTGTGGGCAGACGTGTGGCTTGGGTTGCATTTCATGGACCCTGAGAAGCTGACGGTATTCATGCAGAATGGCCCAGACCTTCCCAGTGAGGTAGTAGCAGATGTCTCCTTGCCCATCAGTCACTGTCTGGCTTTATTTCACAGGTTCTTTGTGTTTCACTCCATGTCCTTGTATTTCTTCCATGTTCTCAAGTGTCTATTTGCATTAAATATTCAGGAACTTTAACATAAGGACAGTAACAGATGAGTTCAAAAATATTAAATCAATGTCAGTCCATTTGGGCTGCTATAACAAAACACCATAGACTGTGGAGCTTATAAGCCACAGAAATTTATTTTTTCAAAAATCTGGGGGCTGGAAGTCTGAGGCCAGGGCACCTGTAGATACACTGTCACACCTGCTTCCCAGGTCATAGCTGGCTGTTCTCTGTGGCCTCACTGGGGCAGGAAGCTGTGCAGGGTCTCTTTTATAAGGGCTCTAAGCCCATTCAGGAGGCCTCCACCCTTAGCACCTAAGCACCTCCCAAAGGCCCCACCTCCCAATCTTATCACATTGAGGGATATATTTTAGCATAAAATTTGGAGGAAGCACAAATATTCAGTCCATCACAGTCAAGGATACTGAAAGCAAAACATCTTAAATGAAGTTGAAAATTACATGGGTAAAATAGTGGAAGGTATATGAAGTCTCAACTAACTTCAGTCTAAGCCTATAAAAATTTTTTTCTCTGCAATGGTCAGTCTTCTTAGTCAATCTTGACCAAATTATCAAAATCCTAGGAACACTGAGTCTGGGTGCAGAAGCCAAGACCTGGGTGCTAAGAACCTCACCGTAAAACAAGCACAAGGTGCGTCAAGGCCCAGCAGGGCCACCGTGGCCCGCCACTCCTGGGACTGGGCACCAAATGGAAGTTAATGCTTCAGCACTGTAGTCACTATTCAAAGGAAACGCGGAGAAATTTCAGATTGCTGCATTCTTAAGCCATCAGCCCATCTTTTAAAAGCACCGAAGGCCGCTTTCCCTTCCAGCTCCTCAGCCACTGCTCTGACAGAAACACGGTGTCATTTTCCTTTAATGTGATCTCTGCATGAAAGCTGAAAATGAACTAAAGCTTGGGCATGCTATTTTGTTAAGATGCATACACCGGGGTGCACTCAAGCACCATCTGATGGAGCTGGTAATGCGCCCTCTCACCACGGGAAGCAACAGCCCCTCATTACTGTTCTCCATCAAGTCACCTCGGAGGCGTATCCCTTTTTTTTTAATTAATTAATTTATTTTTTATTGAAAGATAATTTGCTTTACAGAATGCTGCTGTTTTCTGTCAAACCTCAACATGAGTCAGTTCTCATGAGGCAGATGAACCTAGAACCCCTTATACGGAGTGAAGTGGGTCGAAAGAGAAAGATAAATCCGGTATTCTAATACATATATACGGAATCTAGAAAAACAGTACTGAAGAATTTATTTACAAGGCAACAATGGAGAAGCGGGTGTAAAGGCATAGTCCTTTTAATGGAGACAGCCCTGGTGCTTCTTGCAGCTAAAAAGTCTAAACTTGCCTTGGACTTTCTCTCCTGCTTAGATGCTGAATGCAAGCAGTCAGTGCTAGGAAATGTGGTAACAGAAAACAAACAAGAACCTCACACCAGCAGCCTCTGTGCATCTGTCTCTGAATATCCCTCCCTCCCCCCTCTCTCTCCATCCTTGCTTGTTTTAACTGGAATTCTTCTTCTAAACTATTTTCTGTCAGACCTACTTAACTCTCACTTTGCTTCACTGAAATGTGGACTTGCACATAGGGTCGTTTCAATCTGTTCTGTGTGCTTCGTCCACTTTGCCAACATTAGAAGTTGACAGAAATTTGGGAGCTGGTTTGAGGCTGGCAGGACAGAGCAGGGCTCACCATATTTCTTTGTTATTTGTGCTTAATATATTGCTGGCAGCCTCATCTGTTTTAGCTTCTTGGCACTATTCGCTCTCCCTTCCCTTGGCACTGTTCCCTCATTTTTGAATGCTCAGGGAAATTTATGTGGAGAGCTTTTAAATAGTCCATTTTTAGACCAACGGATATAAGAGTCACCAGCTCACCCTGTCCTGTCAAGCAGCCAAGAAGTGCAATCTTGATTGTAATCAACAGGCCCTGAGTGACTATGAAAAGAGATGTTGAATCTGAGAAACCCAATGCGTATTAGCAATTTTCTTAACATATTAGTAAAAACCTTCAGAAGACACTTCTGTGAGTGTGAGGAATCTCACTGTGAAATACTTTACTCTGATAAACCAGAGTGCATTTAACAAAATGCAACATGTGTTGAAACCAAGATCTTAGCGACAGGTAGCCATGGCAGGGAACTCTATTATTGGTTTAATTCAGGTTCCACTCAGGAAAAAGTGAGTAGACATGGCCACTCCCTTAGAATGTGAGCATGAGCGTAAGTGGGTGACCAGCTGCTTTGCTGGGAATTCTTCCTGGTGACAGCATATGTCAGTCCACACGGAGCTCAAGCTGTGACATCGCGCACGAGGTGAATTTAATTCAACCAACACCGACATCCTTCTTAAAAAGAGATTTCACTCTGAATGCTCGGGTCTGTTCATTACCTTGTGTGGCCCACATCTTACATGATTAACATACGTTTAGAGAAAAAAAAAATAAAACGTAAAAAAATCCATTAAAATGCCAAGTCAGTCACGGGTACACTGCAGAGAAGGCCCTCCTTAGTGGATCTACATGGCAGTACCTTCTAAACTGTACTTAGATCATTCTTCCACAGTTATTGCAAACATTGAAACCAGCAGGTACATAGATCATGTACTGTCAAAACATCTGTAATAGAATTTAAAATAGGCACTAGAAAACTTTGAAAGAACTATAACATATTGTAAAGAATATTTGTTTCTGAGTTACGGATTTGTGTCCTTTTTATTCTTTTGTATGCAATTCTTTTATATTATTGAAAATGGTATGCAATTTTAAGACAGTAGAAATGCATACGTCATTTTTTTGAGTGTAAGTGTAATGAACAATCACAAAAATTAGAATCAATTATGTGTGCAAGCATTTCCCCTAACCCTTCAGCAATTTTTGAACCAAATCCTGAAGTTTCATGACTTTGCAATTCTAACTGTGCTGCTGGAGACCACTCTTGAGAGTCCCTTGGACTGCAGTTCTAAAAGAAATCAAGCCTGTGTATTCACTGGAAGGACTGAAGCTGAAGCTCCTATACTTTGGCCACCTGATGGGAAGAGCTGACTCATTAGATGAGACCCTGATGCTGGGAAAGATTGAAGGCAGAAGCAAGGGGCAACAGAGGATAAGATGGCTTGATGGTATAATTGATTCAATGTTCATGAGTCTGAACAAAGTGTGGGAGACAGCGAAGCACAAGAAAGCCTGGCATGCTGCATTCCATGGGGTCGCAAAGAGCCGGACCTGACTTAGCGAGTGAGCAACGACACTGAGCCCGTCCCCAAAGCTCGGACGCTCTGTCAACGGACAGTCTCCACGCTAGAGGCTGGAGAACTACAGCCTGTGGGCCCAGTTTGGCCAGGCACCTCTTTTTTTTAAGAGTCAAGAGTGATACATGCCTTTTAACTTTTCAAATGGTTATATTTTAAATGTTAACTAAGCACCTATACCATAGTCTCAATGTTTTTCCCCAGCAAAACCTAAAGCATTTATTTTCTGGGTCCTCTAAGGAAAAACTTCACTGGCCCCTGATCTAAAATAAATAAATAAATAAATAAAAGTGATCCCGATTCAAAAGAGTAAAAAAGTGTTGATTAAATTTGAAAAGATTGGTTTCATACAACCTCAACATTTTAATGTGTTGTTCGTATTACAACTATAAGGAAATTACAGATTTAAAATTAGGCAGCCTCTCCTAACTATTTGAGCATGGAAAAATTGCATTTTGGTATGACTTTTGATACATTTCAGGTCTTGGTTTCACAGAAAATTATTTGCTGTAAAGTACACTGCATATGTTGTTCAACCAGAAGATTTCTCCATACTTAGTGGGACAGTGGCATGGAAATAAGCTTCCAGATCAGGAAAGGAAAGTGGGTTTCAGTCCTGACTGCCTGCATTCTGTGATGTGAAAGTTTCCCTCTATGTAACGGAAGTCTTCTCAGGGCAGTGCACCAGCTCATAGACTTACTTAAGGGCTAAGCAAGATAACATACCCAGAGTGGTTAGCACAGTGTCAAGTTCTTAGTAAAACCAGATTGAAAGCTAATTATTATTTGTTATGGGGTTTAAGGCCATGGGGTGTGGTTGTTGGTAACTTTGAGAGATGGGACAATCCTGAAGAAAGGCAAAGAAGTAGGCAACGGCTGTTCACTGGCATGGGGTCCCCTTGTCAGCTGGGTAGATGAGATGCTTAAAGGAACGTGACTTGCCCTGGTGCATGAGAAGTGTCCTGCATTCCCCCCAGCTGGATAGTTCTACTAACCACGAGCCACCGTCTCCTCTCCAGGTGGTTCTTCCCATGGCCCAGGGATCTAGAAGAGCTTGCTATTGCTGCCTTGGGGAAGCTTGTCAGTAAGTCCTAATCGAAGCAGCCCAGAGTATCAAGCTGACACATGTGGCCAACTGTCTTACAGATTGACACAGACCTAGAGCAAACTCCCTGGGAGAGACACCCCTCTTTCTGTGCTTAATTCACTGAGATTGTTTACTTCAGAAGAGTTTAGACTCTATGGACTCACCTAACTTGTATTTATACAAAATTCAGCAACTCGTTATAATTCATGTAAAACTGTTTGAATTTATGGGGCTTCCCAGGTGGTGCAGTGGTAAAGAATCTGCCTGCCAATGCCAGAGATGCAAGAGACACACGTTCGATCCGGGGTCAGAGATATCCCCTGGAGTGTGTGTCTATGCTAAGCAGCTGCAGTCGTATCTGACTCCTCCATACCCTATAGACTGTAGCCCGCCAGGCTCCTCTGTCCATGGGATTCTCCAGGCAAGAACACTGGAGTGGGTTGCCATGCTCTCCTCCAGGGGATCTTCCCAACCCAGAAGGAAATGGCAACCTGCTCCAGTAATGTTGCCTGGAAAATTCCATGGGCAGAGGAGACTGGCTGGCTACAATCCACAGGGTCTCAAAGAGTCAGACAGGACTGAACATGTGTTTGAATTTATGTGCATGCATTTTATGGCCATGTACATTTTATGCTTCCTAAAGCATAATCTAGCATTTAATGTATTGAAAAAAATGGATATACATTCATCCAGTAAAAAAACACAGTTTATTCTTGCATTTGTGTTTTCTATACAAAAGGTATGAATGCTGCCTTGCACGTAGTGCATGAGCGGCCGGCTTTGCAGACTATTTCTCAGCCACGGCGCACCGCCTGCGCTGAGCACACCCCTCAGAATGCTTATTGGCAAATGCCTGATTATTCCCAGTCCTGATGAATAGAGCAGGTTGTCATAACAAATTGCTATCTTCTAGAACAGATTTTGAGAGGAAAAAAGCCAATAGCAACAATGTCAATGTTTCTTGGGCTTTTCAGCTTACGATAAGTGGAGATCAATACCATTCATTTAAATGGCCATGTATTACACCTGCTATAATTCTTTCCACATTCATGTCAACCTGGCATTTCCCTAGAAATTTCTCTACAGGAAAAGAGGCAACAGTGTAGGTTCCATGTGTGTGTCCTGTGAATCTTTACTCAAGGTGTTTCCATAGAAAGACTTCATAACCAGTGACTACAAATAAACATTTGAATAAAGGGACTGTAATTTCCTTTTAATGAATTACATTTTGCTATATTCTGGATGAGGAACTTGATTAGAATACTTATTGTAGTAGGTAAATTGAGACCATTTCAATATCTTATGCAGAAAATACATGCTTTTCTTTAGTCCACCAGAATTGTATAACTAATTGACAAAGCTTATAGCATTACTTGTAGGAAGTGCTAGCTGATTTCATTTATTATTTCAGTATATTTCATCAATTATGTAGCTAAAACTAGATATTAAATTTCATTTCAATATTTTCATTATCTACTGTCAAAGTATGGTGAAAAAATAGAAGAAAATGGACACCCTGAGGGAAATATAAGAATAGTTGATGGCAGATTAGGATGAATAAAATGTTCAGAAGAGGAGCTTCAGAGGGAGACTATAGACAAAATAGTCTCAATAACAATTAATTGACTGTCTATAACAATTACTTAGACAAATGGTGATGAGAAGGAAAGGAAGGATGGGCTGGAACTGCAGGTTGGAAAAGAGCACCAAACCCCAGGGAAAACTGAAAGCGGGAGCTAGAGCTCAAACCAAACCGGGGGAAGATTCTTAATGTTGAGGCTATAGGGAAAGTCTTAAAAGTTTTTGACTGAAAGTCTAGTTTCTTACAAGATTAAAAAAAAAAAAAAAAATCAGACTTATCCTTTCCAACACTGGAAGTAAAGAGAAAAAAAGATAAGCACAAAAGATCACACATATAACTGTCAAGAATGGAAAAGATTAAACTAACTTAAGGATATACAAAAATCTGGAGTATATTGCTCACAGAAAACTGCCTAAAAAAAAAAAAAAAAAAAAAAAAACCACTAGCCAAAAAAACAAAATAATGAAGCAGAAAATGCAGGTCAGGTCAAGAGAAATGGCGGCAACTTTCGTGTATACCGATAAGGTCTCACAGGGGCACAGAAAACAATGGATTGTGCTGTTGTTGACTGGGCCCTAACAGAAATGGCCATTTGGATTAGGTGGCCCCTCACGTCTACTGCATTCTGAACTGTTTCTCTCTAATTATCCAGTAAGTCACAAGGAATAGTGCATTAATTATCTCCAGCTAGATTTGTTAGTATCTCCAACTACGCCTGTGGATTTGCCCACTTCTCCCTTAAATTCTGTCAGGTTTTGCTGTGATAGTTATACACACGCCTATTGAGGATTATTTATCATTTTGTGCTCTCTCTCTCTTTCTTATCTCCTAGCAATACCCCTGTCTTCAAGTTTACTTGGCCCTTTATTATTATAGGGTCTCCTCCTTTCCCACATTGCTTGTTTTCTAGGTGCATTTTCATTACATTATATTTTAAGACTATTTGTGCTTATGTGTTTCGTTTCTCTTGTAAATTAGAATTGACTTAAAAAAAACAACAGCAAAACCCAACCTGATCATTTCCATCTTGACTAGATTGCTCAGTCTATTTGTATTTAATTTTGCTATTGATAGGCTGTATTTACATTTCACACATTGTTCACTATTTTCCTCTTTGTCTCACTATTTTCCCTCGTTTCCTTCATTCTTCTTTTGTCAAATAAGTCTCTTTATGATTTAATTTTATTCCTTCTGTTAGCTTCTTGGCTATATTTCTTTGAATTATGTTTAGTAGTTTCTCTAGGGATTACAACATACATCTTTATCACAATAGACTTAGAACTGTTATTCAGATACTTAAGGTAAAATGGGAAACTTCTGTCCAGTATATTTTTATGTAACACTCCCAGGCTTAGCACTTATTGTCACATTTCCTATATACCTATACACATTGTAAACTGAACAAACAAAAAAACTGTTACCATTTTTGCTTTGAATAATCATACGTATCTTCTAATGATGTAAATAAAACATGGATGGCTTCAATTAGACAGGGTTCAACTTTGTATACTGAAGAAGATTCAGGGGGACTCAGGCGACAAAGTCTATGAATGAAGTTCTTTGCAGGAGAAGGACACAACAGAGCAATTGCACCGCAGTACGGTGCTCAGCCGTCTTTATGGCTCAACCCCCACACTTGCACCTGACCCCTGGAAAAACCACAGCTTCGACTACACAGACCTTTGTCGGCAAAGTGATGTCTCTGCTTCTAGCTTTGTCATAGCTTTTCTTCCAAGGAGCACATGTCTTAATTTCATGGCTATAGTCACCACCCACAGTGATTTAGGAACCCAAGAAAATAAAATCTATCACTACTTCCAATGTTTTCCCTTATTTGCCATGAAGTGATAGGACCATATTCCATGATCTTAATTTTTTGAATGTTGAGCTTTAAGCCAGATTTCAACTCTTCCCTTTCACCCGCATCAGGCAGCTCTTTAGTTCCTCTTTGCTTTCTGCCATTAGAGTGGTATCATCTGCATATCTGAGGTTGTCGATATTTTTTCTGGCACTCTGGATTCCAGTTTGTGATACATCAGACTTGTATGTACTGTTTCCTAATCTCTCTTAATCTATTCTATTAACTTATTTTATCAAAGCATTTATGACCTGAAATTATCTTGAACTCACTAGAAGGTAAACTCTGAGATGAGACACTTTGCTTGTCTGTTCAGTGCTTAGAAAAGCAGATACTGAATGAATATAAATTACAGAAGAAGAGTATTTTTATTCAACTTTATACATGTGGTTTAGTGGATGAAGGATACACCATTATAAGGAAGTATAAATTTACCCAACTACTGAACTGGTGTTTTACGTTTAATTTTGTTTTCAAAGTTGTCACTATTAGAAGCAATCCCTCTCATTCTTGTAGCTAATCTTGGCACAAATCTTTTGTTATTGCCTTGATTTAAATTTCTAGACAAGAGATTGATGGATCAAAGGGTATGCATAATTTAAGTGTTTTCGTATACTTTGTCCAATTCAGATGTATAACCTTTATTTCTCTTCTATTAGTTTCTCCTGACATATATTGAACTTTTACCAACATTGTGTATTACCATTTATTGCTACCAGTTTGAAAGATGGAAAATGGCTTCCTAGTCTGTTTATATTTGCATTTATTAGACAATTAACAAGTTTAGACTTCAGTACAGTGATTTATGAATTATTTGTTTGTATCTTTTGCCAGTTTTAATGGGGATACGGTCTTTCTCTTGGATGTTTTCAAATAATAAAAGCATTAATCATTTGCCTGTTATGTTATATTCTTCCCAGTTTGTAATTTGCCTTTATACTGTTGATTTTCTCATGATAATCAAACTTGGTTTTTCAATTTCTAACATCTCCATCAGTTTATGCCAAGAAATCTCAAATAATATTTTTATGAAGTCTTCCTTTTATCATTTTGGTTTTTATTGTGTTTCTTGTATAATCTTTTGAGTTGACTTTCTTTTGAAAATGTACTTAATATATGGATTTCTCCACAATATTTCAGAAAAGGTCACTCATGGTATATAACTGTGAACAAAGTAAGATGTTGACTGAATAGTGCAGTCCATTGGCATCGCAGTTTAAATCTTATGTGGGCGGAGTTGGTTTATAGATCAGATCAACTCAGAAGCAGGCATCTACTGACTGTCAGATGGGCCTTATCCCTGACCATTTTCTTTAGCTCCCGTGAAATTACATGTTCTTTTTCCTCTGCAGGCACCTCAGCAAGCAGTATATTCTGCAAAGAAGTGTGAAGAGGGAAGGCAGGGAGACAGTGGAAAGGCAGCCGTGTCCACTGGCGTCTGACCCTATCTGAGGTGTGTGAAGGGGCAGAGGGGTAGGGGCCCACGTGCTCCGAGGACAGGCCTGCGTGGGTGCGTAGAATGCCCTGACCATAATGGGGCAACACGTTTGTTAGCACTTCGTGTTCACGAGGTGAGAACTGAGTCAGAGAGAATTTCCCTTCCATGAACCTTAGGCCTTGCCCAGGTGAGATGCTGGACGTGGAAACACAATCCCCGTTGATGGGGAAGAAAACAGTCAGAGATGCAAGTCAGAGATGTCTGGATGAAGGACCCTGAAGGTGAGTGCTTCATCACCGGGGGAGGAAGGTGGTAAAAGAAATTCAGTAGTTGATCATGTGTCATATGTACACAGAGGTACCCTGGAATAATAACCAAGTTCCTGGTTTTCTCAGGATGGTACCAGTGAAAGTAAAATATCTCCTGCCCGTTTACCAAGAATCAGAAAAGAGACGTGAACTGGGTGGGGAAGGTCAAATCTTCCCTTCCTTACCAGCACAACTAGTGCATCAGGAAAGCCCACACTAAGAGATTGATTTCTGTTTAACTGGGAATGCTTTTCTATTTCTTACTAAAATTAGATATTTTAAGTATGGAAACTTATGGAACCGAGACCATTTATGGAAGAATAAAAAAAACTGGAAAAACTTTCTCTCTCTCAAAAAGTGAACTGAAAGTGATTTTTTCCCCCCCTGGCCTAAATCTCATTCATGTGCAGGAGAAAAACATTTCCCACATAATGGGCTTGCAGTCTCAGTAAGGAGAAAAAAACAATTGTTTTTTGATCCACTGGAGATCTTGTTTCTGCAACATAATGAATACAATTATAACCATGAACTCAAATCAAAAGAGTATATTTCAGAAAGAAAAATTTTAAAGCTGGCCAAAATTGCAAGGAAGTTGATCGCAGTTTGTGGGTGTGTCAGTGTATGGATAATTGAACCCTCTTGATGAGGGTGAAAGAGCGTGAAAAAACTGGCTTAAAACTCAACATTCAAAAACTAAGATCATGGCATCTGGTCCCATCACTTCATGGTAAATAAATAGGGAAACAATGGAAATAGTGACAGACTTTATTTCTTGGGCTACAAAATCACTGCAGATGGTAACTGCAGCGGTGAAATGAAAAAACACTTGCTCCTTGGAAGAAAAGCTATGACTAACCTAGACAGCATATTAAAAAGCAGAGATATTACCCTGCCAACAAAGGTTCATCTAGTCAAAGCTATGATTTTTCCAGTAGTCATGTATGGATGTGAGAGTTGGACCATAAAGAAAGCTGAGCACCAAAGAATTCATGCTTTTGAACTGTGGTGTTGGAGAGTTTTGAGTTTTGGTTTTGAGAGTCCCTTGGACTGCAAGAAGATGAAACCAGTCCATCTTGAAGGAAATCAGTCTTGAATATTCAATGGAAGGACTGATGCTAAAGTTGAAGCTCTAATACTTTGGCCACATGATGGGAAGAACTGACTCATTCAAAAAGATCCTGATGCTGGGAAAGAGTGAAGGCAGGAGGAGAAGGGAACGACAGAGGATGAAATGGATAGATGGCATCACCGACTCAGTGGACATGAGTTTGAGCAAATTTCAGGAGCTGGTGATGGACAGGGAAGTCTATTGGGGTCGCAAAGAGTCTGGCATGATTTAGCAGCTGAACAATAGCAACAATATAATTATTATTTGTGTAACTTTCTGTTTGAAATAAGACACACTTTAAAGAAAAAAATAAGAAGGGAGGGTCTTGTTTGCCAGCCTTAGCTGAAAATGAGTTTATGAAATTTCCCCTTGGAAAGAACATCAGAATCTTAACCACCCACAAGGAAATGCGCCTGGTGACAGCTGTGAGCTCCAGGCTCCCTGTGAACGAGACGGTCACTGAGATCAGCCGCTGCTGATGTCGCTGCTCTCGGATGGTCCTCCCCGATGCCTGGAGGTACCCGCGCGTCTCGCAGCAGCTTTATGCTTGAAAGTGGGTTCTGTCCCAAGGAGCGAAGCGTGCTATAGGGTCTCCACTGTAAATCCTGCAGGCATCGTTTCCCAAACCATCCCTGCTCCATCGTCGACACGAAACCGCAGGAGAACCTGCAGCAGAGGTGAGCTGCCCCCTGACCCCCTGGGGGGCTCCTCCTGCTTTTTCTCCTTTCCTCTCCGCGCCCATCAGCCCTCATTAAGCGAAGCAGCTGTCCAGCCGGCTCGAGCCTGCTCTACAGCCAAGCAGCCTTGCCCCGGAGATACAGAAGGAAAGAGAAAAGGTGGAGAGAAGCCCGAGAGGAAGATGCTGGAATTCGGCTCAGTCTGTCCCTCACTGCTGACGCTGAGCAGAAGGCGCCTTTGATGGGGGAGCTAAGAGCACCCCAGGAGAGGAGGGGCCTGGGATTAGTGGGAGAGAACATTCCTGAAGTAAAGGCACAACTTCAAACCAGCGTCATCTGGATGCTGCCACGGACGCACAGGGGCTCGCTCACCACCCACCGCGGGCTTGCAAAGAGGCAGCAAGTCTGGATCCTATGTTTACTGATGTTTAAACATTGCCCCTAATTGAAATGGCTGTGTGGTCTAACGCATGTGGGCCACCCGAAACACACCCACAGGCCTGGTCTGACTGCGGATGGCAGGTTTGTGATCTCAGAATGCTAAGACTTCATTCAGTGGATCCAAGAAAGCCTGAATTTAGCTTGTGAGAAGTGTGTGTGGTGTAAAAATACGATGTATGAATATATAAGATGTATAAACAGCGTAGGTTCCAGTTGATGTCTACAAAATTATTCCTTTTTTTAAAATCTTTTATTGGAGGATAATTGCCTTACAATGCTATGTTGGTTTCTGCTGTACAAAAATGTGAATCCTGATTATATATATTCCTTCCCTCTTGAGCCTCCCTCTTCCTTCCACCCTCACCCCTCTTGGTATCCATAGAGCACCAGGTAATTCTCAAAGTATAGCCTGTGGGTCCTGAGATTTTCCGCGGTGCATTCATTTCTATTTCTGAATGTTATATCCATGTGGAACAAATTGCCACTAATTTATAGGCTTGAAACAGTACACCTTTATTGTCTCACAACTTCCCTGGGTCGGGAGTCCAGACACGTGGCTGGATTCTCTTCGGGTCTCACACTGCCACCATGAGCAAGGTATCTGCAGAGTGACGTCTCTTCCTGGCAGTCCTAGTGGAAATTGACTTTAGGCCTGTTTATACGGTTGGTACAGTCGAGTTCCAAGCAGCTTTAGGACTAAAGTCTCATTCCCTTGCTGGAATCATTCTCAGCTTCTAGGTGATGTCTGTGCTCTTGGGCACATGACCCCCTTTATCCTCAAGCCGGCAACAGTGGGTCAGAGCCTTCTTTAATTCTAACCTCTCTAACCTCCACTCTCCTCTTCTGCCAGAGAAAACTCTGTGAATTTCAGGGCCCCTGTGATTAGATGAGCTGCACTGAGATAATGATTTCCTAAAGGAAATCAGTCCTGAATAATCATTGGAAGGACTGATGCTGAAACTGAAGCTCCAGTACTTTGGTCACCTGATGCAAAGAGCTGACTCTTTGCCGGAAGCCGGCACACGAGATCCCACCCGTGACCAGGTCATGAGGGAGAAAGCCTGACAGGCGAGGCGGATCAGGTTTTCAGGGATTCCGAAAAGCTGCCCCTGGCACTCACCTTAAAGATGATATCTGTCTTTCTGATGCTTGCTGCAATAGACTACTCCCTAATTTCTGTGACACAGGCAGAAGGCCTTTCCCGATCTCTTTCCAAATAAGAATCAATTTAGAACTTTAATCAATAAGTTTCCCGGGTGGTGGTATTTTATGAGTTTATCCAGGGTGAAAGGAGTGTTTTAATTTAAACTCCTTTGCTGGTAGTTTGTTAGCCAAATGCATTTATGCCCTTGGTACTAATATGCATGATTGCTTATAATACCCTAATCATAAAACAACATAAAGAACTTGATCATATAAAGGCCCTAATAGGCATAGAGCCCTTTGGGAGGTGAGGAAGCCCTATTAGAAAACACAAGAAAAATTATTCTAAAAGTAGCTATTGGGTTAACATTTGCTTGCTGTGTTTTTGCTCTTAATGTGCTATGGCTGTGTTATAGAAACCATTGTTAATATAGTTATAGATTTAGAAAAATAAGAGCTTAGCCCTAGTGTGGTAACAATGAGATGGTTGCTAATTGTCAGCCAGGAGTGCTAGGCAGAGGCTGCCTCACTGAAGCCGCAGAGTCTGTGTGGGGTAAACTTCTTAGATAAACGCAACTGACAACTTCTGCAGAAGGATTAATTTTTGTGTTAACAAGGTTATACTTCTACTCTGTACTGTTGCCCTATGAGACTGCTACCTTTCAGTTAAAGTCACCATAGAAACAGAAAATAGGTTTGCATTCACCTGACCTGCATAAAATGTTAATAGGCTCCAAGGTCAGAAGACAATGTACAAGACCCTCATAAACAAAGAAGTATGCAGAAAACACCTTGCTTTCGTGACGGACAAGCTGACGTAATGGTAAACTATCTTCCCCTTAGAGATGTACTAACTTAGGCTATAAAAGCCACAGTAAAAAATAAAGCATTGCCAGACTCTGCCAGACCCTGCTGCACCCCCCGTCTGGTCACTCCCTCTCTCTCTCTTTCTATCTCCCTCGCAGACTTGGCCCTATCAAGGCTGATCTCACGTGTCTTCTCTCTCTCTCTGGCTGATGCCTTTCATCCTGAGGGTACCCCCTGGATCCTGCCAAGGCTGGACCCCGGCACTCATTGGGAAAGACCCTGATGCTGGGAAAGATTGAAGGCAAGAGGAGAAGGGGACAACAGAGGATGAGATGGTTGGATGGCGTCACCGACTCGATGGACGTGGGTTTGGGTGGACTCCGGGAGTTGGTGATGGACAGGGAGGCCTGGCGTGCTGCAGTCCATGGGATCGCAAAGAGTCGGACACGACTGAGCGACTGAACTGAACTGAACTGAACTGAATGGTAGATTAATGCCACTCCTCTAACTGCATTTTTTATTTGCAAAAATAAGATATGTTAAATGACAATGATTTAATCATGCTCATTTTAAATAGATTAATAGATATATTTTAAGTTTTCCTTTAATTTCTAGCACAGTACATATTGACAAATTTAACCCACACTAACAGAAACTTCTTGATGCTCTCAATAAATTTTGTATAACAGAGTGCTAAGGCTGAAATGTTTGAAAAGAATAATAATAACATCATGATTCTCAAGCTAGCTGGAGACTTTAAAAGTTTTTCTCTCTTCCAAGACTTTGTCTTTTTTTGGTGGCGCTGTGTGATATGTGGAATGTTATTTCCCCAATCAGAGATTAAACCATGTCCCTGCATTAGAAGCACAGTCCTCACCACTGGACCACCAAGGAAATCTCCAGGACTTTTCCTTAACCAATGATCCTCTTTTGTTTTTTTGTTTTTTTTTTCCCAAATGACCAACTATTTTATGTTAGTCAAGACAACTTTAAAAAAAAAAAAAAAAGACAACTTTTACTTCTCTTGCTGAAAGCCTGTTAAGATTTATCTTCTCCCACACTGTAAAAGGCATTTCTCTTCCCTGGTTCTGTATCTCACTATACATTAAAGGACAGTGCTTGCAGTGTTTATTGCTGTTCTTGACTGTCTACTCCACGGGGTGGAAAGATGCCACTGCCTCATTTTCCTTAGGGACAGGATTTTAGATGCTTTCTATCATTACATCATCAATACCAGCTCAGTCCTTGCACGTGGACTTTGCTCATCCTCATCTCCTGTTTCACCTTCCTTTTCTTATTTTATTATCTCACCATGGAGCATCAGGAGCTAAGATTCTAGAAGGACAATTTAAATCCCTTCGTAAACAAATTATCCTCACCAAATTTGTCACTGTGACATTGAGTGTTTACTGTATCGATGACTACCCAGAAGCTAACACCTCAAAGAACCTGTCCTTCACTGAGTTCTTTACTAAATGTCTCCCCCGACGACACGAACACAGCTATTTAAGAGAGCAAGCATACATTCTGTGGAGCACAGTGGTGGCCTCAGCTGTGAGACCTGTCATTTCTTAAGGTTCTGTTTCTTAGATGGCCCCCTCTCTTGCCCAGAATGAATCATTCTGTTTCAAGTTGCTGCCTTGCACACGGATCCATGCCTGCTGCCACAGCACTGTCTGAAGACTTGATTCCCTATGTCACTGCCCCAGCTTTCAACTCCTGCTTCCTGGGGTGACCCTCCTTCCCCTGAGATACTCAGGAGTTGCTCAAGTGTCATGTCAATCATCCCGTAGACATGCCTCTATCACGATGCTTAGCTTCATTGCTTTAGGACCTCACCATTATTTATCTCTTGTTGCTGTGCGCTATTAAACTTTATGCATAAGTGACCTGATAGAACTTCTTAAGAAACTGAAGGTCACATCCAGACATATTCAAGACTTGTAGTAAAAACAAAACAAAGAAAGAAAGAGTATTTGTCTTTAGAAACTGGACCTTGATAGTTCTTCTAAGCCTGGTTTCTCAAGAATGTTAAATATTGGAGTTTCCTTGATATATGTCTTTCATTCCTTCAGTCATTGCTTAAATGCCTGAAAGAAAAAATAAAAGCTGCTTTAAAACCATATTATCAAAGTACTTTAGCACGCAGAAAATTATGTCATTGACTCCAACCTCCCACTCACAGTGAGAAAGAGAGAGAGAGGGAGAGAAATTGTAGCCTGGAAAATATGAACCCAACAGTGTCAAAACTTTCTATGAGATAATTTGATTTCTGACATGCAATCTCAATGAAAATTTCCAAATTTTTACATTGTTCCAAAAATATAACTCTGATGTGTTTCAAAATTTGCACGGCAAATTTCAAGAGTTTTATAGGGATATTTCTAGTGTTTCTTTCCAGAACACTTTTATATTTCCTCTTGGATATTTGGACATATATTAAAATTTTCTGAGTAATGTTCCCTTGTTTAATTTAGTCTGTACTGATGTGGGACTGTATGCATACATGATAAGTAGCTTAGCTGAAATCTGAAGGTTAATTCTATTCTCCTCTATCTAACAAGTAATTCCTGGAGGAGAAAATGGCAACCCACGCCACTGTTCTTGCCTGGAGAATCCCCTGGACAGAGGAGCCTGGCGGGATACAGGCCATGGGGTCACAAAGAGTCAGACACAACAGAAGCAGCTTAGTACGCACATAACAAGGCATTTATTGTTTAACCAGACTCACTGTTTTCACAGGTAAATTTGAGCTACAAATAGCATAACCCCTCTCATTAATGTTGGCATCGCCATCTAAAAAATATTAACCCATCAGAGACTCCCCTGATGGCCCAGTGATCAAGAATGCACCTTGCAATGCAGTGGCCGTGGGCTTAGTCCCTGGTCAGGGAACTGGGAGCCCACCTGCTGAGGAGCAGCTAAGCCCCGGCCACACCTGTTGAACCTTCGTATCTGTGCTCTGCCCCAGTGAAAGACCCCGCGTGCTGCAGCTAGAGCATCCATGCTCTGCCCTGGTGAAAGACCCTGCGTGCCGAAGCTAAGACCCAACACAGACAAATAAATATTTAAGAAATAAAGATATTAGCCTATTAAAATATATACACTAGTTTATATATTTCCACACAAGCATCCACAATAACGGACATAAAAAATTTAAGAAATCAATACTGCCTCCAAATCTATGTCACAACACTAACTGCTTGGCTCAAAAAATACTTACACAATATAGTATAAATATTGAGATTTTATATGTCTCAATGTTGTTTCTGGGGCTTCCCATGTGGCTAAGTGCTAAAGAATATGCCTGCCAATGTAGGAGATTTGAGTTTGATCCCTGGGTCGGAAAGGCCTCCTGGAGAAGGCAATGGCAACCCACCCCAGCGTTCTTGCCTGGAGAACCCCATGGAGAGGGGAGTCTGATGGGCTACAGCCTACAGGGTCACAAAGAGTCGGACACAACTGAGCAACTAAACAACAGACAAACAACAATGCTGTTTATATGAAAATACCGGGATATAAAACTGATTTTATAACTCTAGGACTGATGATCCTTCCAGTTAATTAGCAGTAAACCAGCAGCTAATATTATAAATAATAAAGTCCAAGAGGTAAAAGTAGTACTGTTTGGATATATGCAAATCCAACAAGTATCAGTTTCAAGTTCCTAATAAAATTCATAAGCTGTAGACATTTACTCTCTTCCCTAGTAAGACAAGCAAAAATCACATTTTCAAAACCATATATAGATATATAAATGCTAGTTATTAATTAAAATTTTTAAGTTAGCTTTGTTAAACCATGTGAATTAGCTATCATCATCAAAGCTCCTTGCCCCCAATATGTTATGACCAAAATGCAATTTAAACAACTTTGTTACTTGAATATTTAAACAAACATTTCTTCAGTTTCCAGTTATTGATGGGAAAACTGTTCACATGTTTGGTCATGACCTTTGCCACAGGACTCAACTGACTCCCAATTTTTTTTTTCTTTTTCCTGATGAGACCTGGAGAATAAACACCCCCACCACTCTGCCCACCCAAATCTCTGATCCTCTTAACTTCTCTTGTGCCTTGAAAAGATTAGAAAACAAACAAATGAACAAAACAAACTAAACAAACACATGACATACTACAGATGTGATCTCTGGAAGTAATAAGAACGGTCTGTCTTCAGTCTGGTTCTAATTGTTTTAGAGTCTCTCGGCTCTTTAGAAGCAGGCAAATATTTAAATATGGCTCTTCTGATTCTGGACCTTGGAGAGGCTGTGGTTGTAGCCAGACCCAAGGTGAACAAAGGGGATAATCCGGGAAACATAGACCAAGGACAAAGGGAGACAGCAGGATAATGAAGCCAGCAGGGCTTTTCCGAGTCCGGGGACAAAGTAAGAGCTCCTTTTCCATACTCTGCTTCCTGAAGCCTTGATGTCAAAGCTCACTTTCTAAGTCATTTGGATGAGGTATTGCACTGATCTATTGGGAGAAAGTGTTCACCTCCTTGGACAGCAGTGCTGGCCTATTACTTCCAGGTCTGAGAGCACCTAGATTTAGGTTCCATTTATGTGTAAGAACAGTGCATTGTTGAGGAATGTCTTTGTAAAATCTGGTCCAAACAATAGAAAACTATTTTCCTTAGAAGATACTTTGCCCTGGCCCACCCATCATTCACATGTAGCTCAGGGTCCATCAGGGCAAATGTCACCTGATTCAATCCTTCACTCCCTCATTCGTTCAGTCATTCATTCAGTCATCCAGCACATGTGTGAGTTAATGGCATCATCGGAATGGCAATAGCCTGCGGTAGTTTCTAGGAATTCAAACAAGAAAGAAAGGAAGCCCTTTTCCTCAAGGACTGGCAAATAAGTGAAACAGTGTAATGTGACACTGGTTGCAAGAATCGGGTGTTCATACAGTGAGGGCTCATAGGCACGGTGTTGACGGGTACAGTGCGGGCACACGGGGAAGATGGTCACATCATGAAAGGTGGCTGATTACCCTCTTCCAGTTTCACTCAAACTCCACTTCTGTGCTTCCCTGAATCCTATTTGTGCTCCAGGGAGGCAACTGCCAGGCTGTGTTTTAATCATCCATAGGATTGCCTCCTTCACTGGACAATTAACTTCCAGAGAACACAAAGTAAGTTTGGTTTCTTTTTATTATCTCCACACTCAAAATAGCTCCTAAAGGGTCTAGTACAAGTATGAATAAAGCAAAGTTCATTAACAAGCCTCAGCTGTCTCCAGTTAACCTTACATGCTCTTTAAAGCATTATTCTTCCAATCCCCTCCTTCTCAAAACAACTATTCCTTTGACAAATTCGTAGTGCGATGTGTGATGCAAAACCATTCTTCCTGTAGCCAAAATTAATTTGCCCGGACATCGTTTGTGATTTTCCTCTTACCAGAGCCCTGGAATTATTCCCAAAGAGGAACTTGTTTGCTTATAGTCTCTATTGCCCCTAAAAGGGGAAATCTCAAATTATGGTAGAATTCAACATATGATGTGACACGCACACAGCCATGAAATATTTTTCTCCCTCACCACAAAGTCACTGCGGCTAAATTTATCAGTCTGAGTCTGCCATCCTGCATAAAAATAAATAAATAAAAAGCATAGGCAGCTATGTCATCCTGTATGAGATTCCCATTGCTGCTGTAAAAAAATATTCCTAGTGACTGGTAAAAACTCAGTTCTGGAGGTCAGAAGTCTGAAATGGCTCTCCTTGGGCAAAAGCCAAGGTCTCAGCAGGATGCTATGCCTTTCTGGATATGCTAGGAGAGAAACCACTGTCCAGCCTTTCCCAGCTTACAGAGGCTCTCAGCATCCCATGGCTGGCAGCCCTCTCCCCCCTTCAAAGCCTCCAGAGGTTGGTTGATTCTCCTATTTGCATCATCCCGACACACCTCTGCCTCCTTCCTTCACTTACAAGGATCTGTGAGATTACATCAGATCTAACCAGATGATACAGGGTCATTTCCCCATTTCACAAGTAACTTATTAGAAAATTAAATTCCAACTGCCTTCTTAATGCATTTTACCCTAGAACGCAGCTGAGTTCCCAGGTTCTGGGGACTCAGATATGGACATTTTTGAGGAGCCATTATTTTGCTGACCACACCCCCTTATGTATCTGCGTTAGTGCTCTCTCCTATGAAAGCCTGTCCAGAGTATCCTTAACAGATAAATTTTCACATGTTGTACCATCATGTTGTCAAGAAGTAGAGTACAAGTTGCTTCTTATCTTATGCCTTAAACAAAGTGGGTCTCTAATCACAGAATTGGATATACATAGTGTTTTTAGAAGAGAGCTGTTTATTCCAACAGGGACAGATAAGTTTGCAAATGCTGTCATGAGCTTCCCCAGGATGAACTTGTGTTGCCTATGCACTGCTTAGGAGAGGGATGGAGAAATCTGCTTACACTGTGTTCTTTGGCTGACAGTTCACGTGTCACAACTGGATGGCTTGCGTGAGCGTTTTTCTGGTGGTTCTCAGTTCCCAGAGAGACATCCATCTGTCCTTCTGGGACGTCAGTTGCCTTCTGTACTCATCACCCCACTGCAGCTCCGCTAGGTTTCTTCCCAGTGCTGCTATCAGTGCAGACGTGTCAGCACTTTCTAACAGATGGTTGCCTTCAACAGTGAACACAGTCTCTTAATATATCACGTGGACTCCAAGAAACGCGGGTGCGCATCTCGGAGACAGGCTGGCTGCACTGCAAAGCACAGGCTAGGGAAAACAGTGGCTGCCCTGGGATGCCTGGGGCAGACACCGTGGAAAGTGGTGGCGAGCACCCAGAGCTAACCTTTCCTTCACTGAAATCAACCAAGGAAGTGCCACGTGTCCCGATGTGGTGAAGATCCACTCCATACCAAGGGCTTAGGCGGCTGAACTTACACAGCTGAATAGCGACCCACGCTTTTACCTGCTGGCTGCTTGACTTGGAACAAATCACTAAAATCTTTTAAGTTAAATGGATCTGAAAAGTGGAAGTGACAACTTCTGCAGCTTTTGAGAAGAGTTAGGTAGAAAGTACTTTGGAATTGGAAGAGCAAATTAATGCGAGGAACTATGATTCTATTGTTTCTATGGAATAGAATGTCGCCAGGCTAAATTAAAATAATCTGAAGCGGGTGTAAGTTAGACATTGGTTCTCAACAGAATCCGCAGAAGTTATTTGGGAATATGGGAGTTGTTTTGTGTTCTCAGGAAGAGTGGCAATGCATTGAGTTTTAGTGGGTTGGACCCATATGATGTAGATACATTGAAGTTCATAGGACAGCCCTGTAGCTAAGACGTTGTTCAGTGTCTTACCTACTTGACACGTATCCCACTAAGACCCCTGCAGGAGGATGACTATCTGAGCCTAAATCTAATGCTCTTTTGAGACATAAAACATTTTCTGCTGGTCTTTAATACCCTTGGACTTCTCCAGAAACAATTGCCATGTAAATTGAGGAAGAATGTACTTTGCTGTGTTCAGACATTAACCATACATTGTTTCAGACGCTTTGCGACCCCATGGACTGCAGCACGCCAGGCCTCCCTGTCCATCACCAACTTCCGGAGCTTACTCAAACTCATGTCCACTGAGTCAGTGATGCCATCCAGCCATCTCATCCTCTGTTATCCCCTTTTCCGACCACCTTTGATATTTCCCAGCATCAGGGTCTTTTCCCATGAGTCAGTTCTTCACATCAGGTGGCAAAAGGATTGGAGTTTCAGCTTCAGCATCAGTCCTTCCAATGAATATTCAGGACTGATTTCCCTTAGGATGGACTGGTTGGATTTCCTTGCAGTCCAAGGGACTCTCAAGAGTCTTCTCCAACACCACAGTTCAAAAGCATCAATTTTCGGCGCTCAGCTTCCAACTCTCACATCCATACATGACCACTGGAAAAACCATAACTTTGACTAAACAGACCTTTGTTGGTAAAGTAATGTCTCTGCTTTGTAATATGCTGTCTAGGTTTACATTTAAACATTTACATGTAAGCATTGTTTACAACCTTAGAAAATCAGTGTTATTAACAGCCACACCTCTTGTGGTCTATGTCATCCAACACATGTATCCATCTGTATTTGTAATTATGATATGCACAATAACTTTATTATATGAGTATCCTTATCGATGATGTACTACAAAATGCCAATAATACAGAAAAAGGGTTAGAAGTTATTAACTGCTTTCCTCTCTGGAATATAAATTTGAGTGGAAACAAGCATCCAACTATGTCATGATCTATTGCATATGCCTTCCATTTACATAATAAAATACATATAATTTTATTATTAACAATATTACTTCCATTTTTTCACAGACTTTAAAGATAGAATATGTGTACATGTGCGAATGTACATAATGTTATCCATGTATGTTTTCCAAGTTTTCAGGCTGCTTACATTGTTAAGCATAATCATTACAGGGAAGGAAAGGAATAGGTTATAACACTGAAAGCAAGGAAATTGGAATTAAGCAGACAAGATTAAATCTGATTTCCAAATCTTAGTAACTATCTGATAATCAGCTAGTATTGACCTGTTGATTTTCTTTTCCTTAAATTTATTGTGGCAACTGTGGCAATAAGATAAAAATTGTAATGTGCATTAATTACTGTTTTAATATAGTGGTAGTTATTGATATATGTATTTATGGTTTGCATTTAGTAAGTCTTATTTTAAGAAAGGCCATCCCACGTAAAGGTGTTCTCCTATATTGTTTTTAAAAAAATATTATGGATATGGAGTCAAGATGGTGGAGGAATAGGACGGGAGACCACTTTCTCTTCTACAAATTCATCGAAAGAACAACAGAACGGTGAACAAAGTTTACAAAACAACTTCTGATCGCTAGCAGCGGACATCAGGCGCCCAGAAAAGCAGCCCATTGTCTTCGAAGGGAGGTAGGACAAAAATATTAAAGATTAAAAAAGGGACACAAGAGAACGAGGGACGGAGACCCGTCCCGGGAAGGGAGTCTCAATAGAGGAAGTTTCCAACCACCAGGAAATCCTCGCGCTGGCGGGTCTGAGGGAAGTTTTTCCTCCTACCTGGGAGGAGAAATTAAATAAGGCCCACAGATTACGTGCCTAAAAGCAAATCCCAGCAGAAAAGTACCCCCAGACGCCCGCACCCGCCACCAGCAAGAGGGGGCGGAACGGAGAGGAGCGGGCGGCATTCCTTAGGGTAGGGACCGGCCCGAAGGCCCTGAGAGCAGTCGGAGGGAGATTTTTTAAACTGTGGGAGAGCGAGAGAAAAATTGACCGGCCGGAACACACCGCCGGCGGTTCGCAAAACAAAGGGACTGAGAAACTCCAGAGAAGAGCCGCCCCATCCCCACTGGAGGTAGGAGGCGGGCGGAGGGGAAAGGGCCAAACTCAGCCCCAGAGAAGCCGCCCTCTCCCACCGGGCAATCAGGCCCCGGGTCCTGTCTGAAGACTCCCTGAGACCCGACCGGCGGCGAGCGCTGGGGCCGCGGGGGGAAAAGGCGCGCCAGGGGAGAGGGCGCCAAGCCTCTGGCTGCCCGGGCTGCTCGCCGCGGAGGGAAAAAGCGCGCAGCACCCGGGGAGAGGCCACCAAAACTGCAGGCTGCCTGACCAGAACACGGCGAGCGCTCCCCACACACAGCGACAGCTGCCTGCAGCGCCCCGCCCTCCCCGCAGCAGGACTGAACTGAACCAGCGAACCTAAGTAAGAGATCACCTCCGCCCGCCTGTGTCAGGGCGGAAATTAGACACCGAAGAGACGGCAAACAGAAGCCAGATAAGCAAAGGGAATCGCTTCAGAAAGGTCCGGTGCAGCAGGATAAAATCCCTGAAGGCAACACCGACTGCACCGGAAGGGGCCTATAGATATCAAGAAGTGTAAGCTGGAAAAAGGAGCTATCTAATATTGAACTGAACCTACACTGTCTGCAACAGCTCCAGAGAAAATCCTAGATATATTTCCATTTTTTTTTTTTGTCTGTTTTTTGGTTGTTGTTCTTGTTAAATTAGAAAAAAAAATTTTTTTTTCTTTTTGTTTTTTTTTCTCAATTTTTTCTATTTTATGTTCTTTTAAACTTCCTTACTACTTCATTACTCCTCAACTATCATTTTCATATATTTTTATGATTCTTCTCAATTAGGGAAAAAAATTTTTGTTTTTCTTTTTTCTTTTTTTCTTCTTTTTTGTTTTGTTTTGTTTTTTGGTGTTGTTTCTCTTCTTTTTTTTTCTTTTTTCTTTCTTTTCTTTTGCTTGTTTTTCTCTCCTATTTCCTTTTAAAGTCCTCTAATACACCTCTATTATTCCTTAATCTTCATTTTCATTTCAATATAACCTTGCAAAAAAAAA